>JAPQRP010049806.1:0-12004 GCA_037367295.1 Apogon hyalosoma
AGGGGTGTATGCATGTGGGGTAGGGGCAGCAGTTACATACATGCGATCCATAACTAATGGAACTAACACTGGCCTGAGGCGAAAGTGAAACCTAACATGCTGTGAACATCCAACTCCCTGCTTCTGTGCCTCTATTATACAACGGATCTTGCATAAAATTTTAACAACTTCTAACCTGTATCCATTGGACCCCCTCCACTGATCTATGCCCCTCAGAAATGCTGGGCCCCATGAATTTGTCACATTTACCCTCCCTTTACGGTGCCCCAGGGTATATATAGCTTAATTCTCTTGCTGATGAAGATTTGGAGTGGCACCTTCAGTTTTTTCAATATTTCTGAATGTTTTGTATAGTTCTATTGTAACTTGACTTATTTATAATATTTACATTTTTATACTTTAAGTCTATTTTTTTATATTTATACTTTTATCGACCTTGACAGGGAGTGCTGTCAAACTGAATTTCATTGTATAATCATATGCAATGACGATAAAGACTCTGTCTATCTAATGGCTGCTCCAAGTGCATGCTATGTGCTAATGCTAGTTGCTAATGTTAATACTGGGTACTTACAGCGCATTCCAAAATGCTGTGAGGTGGGAAATTTCTGACATCTACTTGGTAATATTGCATTGTAACACCTGTCAAAGCCAGAGTGGGGCCAGATTGAACTACCCCGACCTCACCGCGAGCTACAATGTGATGTCAACACAACAATGGCAGGTTCTGCCTGACTTATAATACTATGGGAGTATGGGGCGGCGTGGACCGTGTCGCCCGGGGAAGTGAAAGTGAAACCTAATGCTCATTTATCTTTTCCCTACCTCCTGAAGCTTTGCAAACTTTCATTTGAGGGGGCAGGACGTGGCGCTGAATGTGAATGTAATTGGTGGATTGCTGCGCGCAGTGTGTCAGGTACAGTTGAAATTAGATAACATGTTGAGTTCATTTGCCTCCAACATCGCAGGACCTGGGATGTGACTATTGCGTACACGGCCATCGCGATGACGATGCTCAAACAATATATCATGCAGCTCTCCTGTGCATCTCCTTTTAAATTGTCTTTCTTGGACATTGATTTAACTCTATATTGAATGCTTTGAGATGGGATGTAGTTCACTCCAGGTGGGGCGTATTTTACTTCCCAGCACTTTGGAATGTGCCATTAGTGCGTATCAGGATGGGTAAAATGCAGAAACTGGGTTTTCCTGCATGGACACAAAAGCTGAGTCAGCCTTTAAAAGCCTTCCCAGCTCCTGAGCCCTCCCCACCCTGAAAAACACCTGCTGCACATATAAATATTGTTAATATAACATTATTATGCCCTGTATAAGATTGTTGTGTTGTTTACTTTTGATCGCCATTTAGTTAAAAGAATCTTATGTTATCTACAAACCAATATGTTAAGATGTGAAAATAGTCTTCATATCAAGTAAGTTGACTTTCAAAGGTTGTACAGTATTATTTGCTGAACATCCTAAAACTAACTTTAATGCTGATGTCTCTCTGTTGTTGTATAATTCATCAACTGGGCTGTAATTCTTACTCATGACCTCACCTGAAACCATGAGGATGCACCTTTTCCCTCATCGACCTGCTCTACTTCTCTATTCTGCTGCTCCTGTGGTTTGATAAGTTTTAAACCAGGGCTTTTATTTTACATTCATGCATGAATGTTTGACATTTACGCCTGGACTGTGGTCTGAGAAGGGTTTCACACCAGCAGTTTCTGACAGCACTGGACTGAGAGGGGTGCTCTGGATAGTTTCTGTGTAAAATTAACTGAATATTTTGTGCCTCTCAGAAAGTAGAGACTTTTTGTTGCAACTTGAGACCACTTTATGTATATTTCCATGCAAAAAGTGTCTAATTTAAGCAGAGACTGGGCTCGGATTCTGTGTTCCGTCTTCCCTCTCCATCTGAGTAAATACTAGTGAAAGATGTTGAGTATCTGTGTCTGGGAGGAGCTGGTGTAAATTACAACCGCTGAGAGATATAGCGCTCAATACAGGAGATATGAGAGGGAGGAGAGGAGCTATAGGAGGCGAGTTTGATTAATGAGCTGCTGTAAAGTTGGAGTTGGGGGTTAGATTGATCCATGGCCACGACATCCAGCCTGACACAGTTTTTTATTTTTATCCATTATAAGCTCTTCAGTGTCTGTGTGGTATAATTAAGACCATTTGTATAACCTTGTTATTTCTGAAATTGCCTCTTTGTTTGAAAGGTTAATGGCGGGTAGGTCCAAAGATTCAGCCTCAGGTTTTTTGCTTCTGTTCAGTTTGTACTTTCCTCTTGTGTTTTATTAGCTCCCTTTCAACTACTTGTATGTCACGTAGAGAGTTGGTATTGTCCATTACCAAGACACTGTTCTCTGAGCTGGGTTAGATGAATTCTCAACTGAAAATCGATAAAGATCCATGTTTTATGTCCAAAATAAAAGTCTCGAAACTCCAGGGTCCACACAGTGAAAAATGTGACCACACATGCTTGAAACTTTTATGAAAGGTGCCACCACACATACAGACTTAAAATACTATGTAAAAATCTAATATTCAGTACAAGTTCAGAACCATTTATTATATATTCAGATCTTCTGAGCTTAGGTTGGTTGAATTATAATCAATAAATTAGTTCAAATATATTGCATTGATATTTCTTTAAAATACATTTTGCATACTCATTACCCTAAAGGGAAATTACAATTACAATGCAATGCTCTGATAATACTTGGTTGCGGTCGACACAAAACCAGTTGTAAAATTCAGTATTTATGTAATGTAAGTTAAGTAAAGCACTCCTAGGTCAGCATAATGTTAATTTCTTTAAGTTTAATATGCTCAGCAGTGTAATCAAGCTGATTCTAGGTCAGTCATCTGAAGTGTTAGCTATTACATGGTTTTGGGCACTGCAGGTGTATGTGTGTGTAACTGAATATTCCAATTCTGATGTATATGAAAACACAAACGCCATAGGAAGGTAATATTTAGACAATAAAAACTGTGTTAGGCATGGTATGAAAGGTTTCTTTCCACTGAAAGCTATTATTACCCCACCCACCGAAGGGGAGGCAAGGGGTGTTGTTTTTGGTTCAGTTTGTTTCTTTACACTTTACCTGCAAAACTATTGGTTGAATTGATAACAGTTTGGGTTTATATATTGCCAGTGACCCAGAATAGATGTCATTACATTTTGCGGAAAAGTAGGCCAAAGTTAAAATTTTGTATGAATTTTTAAACCCCCCCCCATTTGCTTATAATGGGTGACATTTCAAATTACTGTAGCAGCAAAATTATTGGTTAAATTCATACCAAATTGGGTTTATAGATTGCCAGTGACTGAAAATAGATATCAGATTCTGGGAAAAGTAGGTCAAAGTTTTTAATTTTTTTGGAATTTTTAAAAACTTTTTTCTTCACCCATTTACTTAGTGGTTGAAATTTCACGTCTGTAAAACATCAATGTTGTTTCAATTTACTTCAAACTTGGCACATAGGTATATAGAGGCAATTGATATGATGACATCAGCTGGATCGATGCCAAAAGAAACTACAATATGTGTAAGGGGCGGGGTTTGTTGTGCCCAGAACCACTTGTTTTAAAATGTTTAAGGAAGTTTATAGAAAACAGAATTGCAGTACATTTAACATTGTAAATGGGAGTGGATCAAAACAAGGAATCTTACTAAATAGGACTATTTCTACTTATTAAAGAATGGACATAACTAAAAGCCTGCAACTAATACAAACTTCCTTTAAATAAAGGCATGCTGCCTCCTGGGACTGTGGTGAATAAAGGCCCTGGTCACTATTTGAGGGAATAGCTTAAGTAAGTGTTGCTTTTATTTATTGACTAAGTGTAATGTCCCTCCATTGTCAGTTGTTCCAGTATATAATGTCTATATGAATAGTTCTAGATGAGGATCTCAAAGGGTAATAAAGACCCAGAGGACTGACGTACTACAGACCCTTGTGACTCTCAAACCAGTACTTGTATTTTATCAGCTGCCTTAATCGCCTTGTCTTGAGATGCAGTTGAAACAGTCTACTAAATTCCCGAATGCCGTTTCTGCAGTTTGTAGGACTATTAGGTTGAAAAGAGTTGTACAACACATTTATGTGCAGCAGCTTGTAGCCGTTTGGGAGTCCACGGAAGGGCTGTGAACTACTATTATCTGTACTTTATCTGTTAATGTTTTATTCTGTAGGCTTTTAATCTTCTACATGGGAAAATCTGGGGCCGTTTAGTAGTTTTATCTTACATTTAAAGATCAGACCAGGGACAGAGGCTGCAAAGTACCTTTTAACTGGATTCCTTAAACACAGAATACCTGCTGCACTGCTTTATCTCATATAATAGTTTTAATAAATGTAAATTAAAATTTCCCAGAAGCTGAAAAGACTGTGTTTTACCTCCCTGAATAATCCTGTATTTCAATTGTGCAATAGTTCAAATGAAAAATGAGTACATTTAAGGTTTGGCTGTTTTTTTGGATGCATTACAGGCCGTTGATTGACAGTCCGTTAATTAGCTAATGAACTTTTGTATTTTGTAATCTTCGTGTGCTTTTAGTGACAGCGATCAATGCCATTTTAAGTGAGTAAGGCTTAGTGTGTAAGATTTTGGTACTTTTATAAAAACTCAATTTATTTAATTAGTAGCATATGTGATAATTTGAGAAAAATTTGGCAGAGAGACCTTAATTGTGAAATTAGTAAGGATACATGGAGTCAGATCATAGCACAAAATGGCAAATATGTCAAAGACGCTAGAGGGAAATGTATCCAATATAACATTTTGCACCGGTATTATTGGATGCCTTGTAGGCTCTTCAAAATAGGGCTAACAAATAGTAGTTCATGTTGGAAGTGGACAAAAGAAATGGGAACCTTTGTGCATCTCACACGGGAATGCCCCATGGTTGAGCTATTTTGGCCCAGTGTGCTGAAATATCTGGAGGCATGGGCAGGAGTGGCCCTGCCAGAATCTCCACGTTTATGTCTTCTTTTAGGAGATAAAACAGAAACCCCAACTTTAACAAAAAGTGCATATTCAGTTCTGATGTTGGGGATAACTTCAGCCGCCAGAATCATCTTAAGGCACTGGAAATCACCCACATGTCCAACACTCCAAGAGTGGAAAATCTTAATGAGTGAGACCACGTCCTATGAGGTTATGTTAGTGAGAATAAGGGGTAAAGGTCCTTTGGAACTGGGGGTTTGGGACTATTTCATGGATCATCTTACTTCTAACTAGAACCATGACTGTGAGGCTTGACTTAAGAGATGTTTGTCTACCTCATTATTTCTTATTATTACTACTGTATTACTGGTATTTGTACAATCTATTTATATGTGTGTTATTATTATTATTTTATTTATTATTTTTTAAGGTGTTAAACTCTTTTTGACAGGGACTACCTAAGCCTTAGAACATGTCTTTTTGATGCTGACCTTCCTGTCTATGTTTTCTATTATGATGTACCAGTACGAGCTATTACTAGGTGGGTTTAAATAAAAGAAAAAAAAAAAAGTGAATTACAAAAAAAAAAGAAAAAAAAAAAAAAGAAAAAAAGATTCTTGTACTTTTAGGAAGATCTATTTACAGAAACTGCAGTAATAGTCAATTATGTTTTCATTAGCGAACAGTCACTTGGAAATAACAGTGTGTTTCTGTTTCCTTAGAATGAGCAGTTTATAACAGTTTATGAGTTCCCCATCCAATGTTAGAAATACGTTACCATCTTCTACTGTATTTGATTAACATTCATATCACCTTAACCAAAAACCCAGAACAGACGAACCAGAAACAGGCTCTAATGGGGCCTTCAGTGTGGATTATGTCCACCATAGGGGGGAGGGTGAGGATAGGGATATTCAGATGGTGGCAGTCTGGAACTTCACCACCAGGTGGTGCTAAATATCACCACACATGTAGATTGACCACTGGGCAAAGTCAAGGGAAGGTTAACATCTGGTCAAAAAAAATTATATTTCAATAATCTACACCAAACTTATATTTTTGAGTGAGTAATTACTTATGTTTTCAGGAAAATGTATTTTGAAATTAGAAAAAAAAATTGTGAAAAAAAAAAAACTTTGAGGAGTTATACGAGTGTGAATGTTCATTCTAGGTTCATTTTATAAACTCTAATAAATAAACTACATTTATTCCAAATACATTGATATTTGACTATTACATTTGAATATTTGTCATATTCTAAACACACAGTGTTTAAAATTAATAAATGCATATATCTGTGCAAAATACATTTGAGTATAATAATATTATTATTTGTATGTTGTAAGTATTATAAAAAATTATATAATATTGATAATTGAAATAAAAAATGTTTAATTTGATATTTACTTTTGTTGTCCATCTGTGATGCTGCAGTTTTTCTAAACTCTCTATTTAAGTATGATCAGATATTTTTTCCTCTAATTATTCGGTTGTAAAATAGAGGGTTTAAGTTATACACTGAGTACATTTTAGGACATTTTAGGATGAAAATGTCAGAGGAACTTCACTTTGGAGAACTTTGGAATTCTTGCAAGAAATAGACCTTCATTTGTTTGTCCATCTGTGACGCAGTAGTTTTTGATATTTTTCATGTAAAAATATTCTAAACTAAATTTCGCCCTTTGAGTCTGTTTAAGATGACATTCAGACCTTTACAATTATGTGGAATATTTTTCTGAAACCTGTCTGGCTCAAAAGTTTTGAATGAAAACGTAGTGGGCGGTCCATCCAGGATGCCCTTGACCTCACCCCACTGCTGGTATTATTATCAGTTTTTACACAATAAGTCGTATGTATGAAACTGTAGCGGTCTTGGTCTGCCGCAGTATTTACCAACAGGGACATTAAACAAGCCTGTCCTTTCTGTAAAGAGAATATCAGCAACTTGTAAGCAGCAGTCCTTCAGAAACTGCCCTTCAGTGCCTGTACCGCTCTTTACATTACTTTCAGCTGCAGCATCAGCACCCTTCTTAGCTTTATGGCTGAGGCGTTCGCCCTCTCTGTAGCTGCCTAGCTTCTTATTTTCTCATAATGTTCTTTGTTTATCAAGTAATGATACTTGAGATTATACTCCTTCAGGACGGTGACTTTTTCTTTGCATATCAGGCTCGTAACATTTACACTGATCTTTACAAAAAGCTACAATGTCCATCAGTGGGTGTATATAATATTATATAACTGTAAATGTCACTGCTCTGTAAATTCAATGGAGAAGTAGGTTTCCTCATCACATCACTTTATTGTGAAACTCACAGCGTTTCACAATGTATGAGTATCTGCGAATGGTGAACCACATCTGCCGTCTTTCTATTGATGGACATAAGTAGGAGTGTGGTTTTCATTCTTCAAACCTCATGACCATTCACGTTGGACTGAGAAATTTTGATTCATAAAAAAGTGTCATTTTCAAATTAAACTACTTTTGGCAATTCTTTGGTAATCATGTAATTCCATCAACGCCAGTAAGACCCAAGTCATACCAGAAATGTTTTCTTTTTTTTTTTTTTTTTTTGAAAGTGTGAGAATACTTATGTTTTTGTCTAGTTTGTTTGTAGATTGTTCTGTGTTGCTACTGGCTGAATAGAAGATATTAAATTCATTTCTTGTAAAATAGTCAACAGAACATGTACAATGAAAAGAGAAATAATGCATAAACCAATAGCTTAAGTAAAATATTATGTTATATATATATATATATATATATATATATGTTTAAGTCATGATAAAATAATGACATAAAGCCAATTACCTTTACATTTTGCAATTTCCTGTTAGCTTGTTAGCTAATGTTAGCTGACTTGGGGAAGAAAAAAACCTAAACTAAGTACGGTATATTTGATTCAGCTAATGTAATGTTTCTTAACCATGGAAACCAAATGTAGCATTAATGTTTGTCTTTGAATCTCAGACTGACATTAATTAGCCAGATATAGGACAGGAAATAGTATTTTTGGCACATATTTTGTGTAGAACAAATGAGGATCAGGCGGTGACAAGACTAGTGCTTTTAAGTTTTACTGGTTTTAGTTCACACATAGGTGTCTGAATCCTAATATCTTGGGAATCAGCTGGATCTGCAACATTGGTAGAAACAGTAAACCCAAACATTTCAACAGTTAAACAGTACTTACGCATAATGTCACCCAACTGAATGTCCAGGTTTTTTGACTGTTCACAGGGTTTTTGCAGGTATCAGCAAAATCTTAATTTAATACTTTTTAATGGCACTTTGAACACATTTAATGCCCATGTCCAACTGCAGATATAGTTTTATATATAGTTTTTAACCAGGTTCTGAATAGTTCCTCCTCCGATCACTTCTGCTGAAACTTGCATTTTCCCATTTTTCCGGCATTTGCTAATATTCCCTCCACTCTTTTGCCACAGCATGAGCACGCTCACAACACGTTGCATTCCAAGCATCCGGTGTGTGACTTTGTGTATTGGTCATAAACAATAGCCAATTAAAGGCTTTGGCCTGTCAGTCATCACACTATACTTCCAATCAAAATTATGAAATGTTTATGTAATCAAAATATATCGTGAATAACAACGCTTTGTTCTCTATCCAGTATATTTAGTGTTTTAATGCCTCTGGACATCGAATTCAATGCTTTTTAACGACCTGCTGAAACCCTGGTTCACCTTTTTTTTTTCTTTCTTTTTTTTTTTTTTGCATGAAACAAGAAAAATGAGTTGGTGGAGATGCTAGACATGGCCAGTGTGCCTGCTTTGGTTTGGTTTTTAACCTCCTGAGACCCAGGAAATGTCAAGGAAGTACAAGTTTTGGCTTTTTTATAAAAAAAAAAAAAAAAAAAAGAAATACCCATATTGGAAAAATCATGATGCAACAGTCTTTTCAGATGCATTTTTAAAGATTTTTATGTAATGTCCTTTGCGGTGGACAGTTTTTTTTTTTTTTTTTGGTTTTTAACCTCGGCCACATTGGTTGCAGGGTATTGTCATAAGTTGGTCATCCGTCCGTCCATCCAAAAACTTTGGCATGTAAGTCAGGCCACTGGGGGCAGTAGTCAGGTTGAGGGTTTTCAAGTGTGCTCACATTCTGTTTTTTTCTTTGCTTGTGTTTTTTTTTTTTTTTGTAAAGCTGTGAAAGTGACAGAGAAAACCCATAGCTGGGTCTTAGGAGGTTAAACTAACAGTGTTCTCTGTAGCCTGCATTTATAACCTGGAAGGAGTCAGTTGTAGAGTGTTTGATAAATTAATCTTTTGCTTCAGATTTTGCCTTTTTCATCGTCTCTAGTGCAAACACACTGATAACAGCTTTTCACTGCGTGCTTCTAGTGTAGAGTTTATCATTCACAGAAAAAACAACATTGATCTCTCTCTTTCTTCGCCTTTAAGTGATAAATGGTAACAGTTCGATTGTGGCCTCGTAGGTATGACGATACATACACAATGAGTTTGTAAAGTGAGATTGAAAGAGCATTTTGATAAGGAGAGGAAGAGACGCTCCAAGTAAGTTGCTATTTGTACTAATCTTTCAATCTCTGAATTCTTTATATTTCCCCCAAACATATACTCAGTCATTGTTCTGTGCTTTTGATGTATTGCGTAACCTTGCGGTGGCATCGCATGCATATTTGTGCAGGTGGTTGTGCTATTTTTTAAATTAAAGAGGAACATAGTGCGAGATGGATTGGGGAATGGAAGGATTAGAGGAGATGGTTTGGGCAGAGCGTTGTGAATGTTTTCCTCTGGCTAATCCCTGTGATTGATGACTTGGCTCCATTAAGTCTCTGTGTTGGCGGGCTTGTCAGTTACTCATTAATCCTTCTAAGTGTTTACTTCATTTGTCGTCTAAACTGCTTCTCTGTGCACAACAAATAACAAAACGGCACACGTATTAACATATGGGTTGTACTAATATGAATATACAGTCATGTGTTTAACTCAAGGGTTCTTTTTTTTTTTTTTGGCATATTTTGTTCGTTGCATTTTGTTGTGGTTTGAAGTTGGCAGCATATCTGGGTTACTCAGAGTTCGGATGTCAGCAGATCTGCACCCATCTCTTACTAGCAAAGAGCAGCATTAGCTTAGCTTGTTACCATTTGTTTACCTGACACCAGCAGGAAGTAGTTCCTTAGTCGGTAGGTTTGGATTGATGAATGGCATATGTTTAACATGTTGGGAAAAAGGTAGATGTAGGATGGTAGCTTTCGCCCTCTGCGGCCTTGCTTTTAATGCAGGTCTGGCAATGGTGGCCCCACATCCTGGTCCGGTCTCCAAAACAGATGCAGAAACGGCTTTACCCTTTGCAGTCCTTCTACAAAAGCTCAGCAAATTAGAATAGTGACAGTGAGGGTCGTAGATGGATTAGTTTTACGTGGGCATGTGGGGTAATGCCGCTTTGCCACAGGACGTTGATAATATCAGTGGCCAGTTTTTTTTATTAGCCACATAGCCCTGCTACATTGCTTAACTTACCTAAAGCAATCAGAAGTCCCGTACCTCTAACAAGTGCTTTCGACCTTCTTTTGTTTCTGAATCGTGTTTGTCGAATGCCGATTCTGACAGTATACAAAGTTAAACATGCACTTGTCCGACTGGAAAACTGAGTGCTTCTTCAAGAGCCTCCATGCTTGAAAATCTGCAAAAAACCACTTGTAAACAGGATATGATGGAATATCTACACACTTATTAACTGCTGGTCTATTCACGCGGGATTATTATTACCTGGGCTCAATTTCCCAGGTAAAGTCATCTTTAGCGCCATCCAATCTAATTTTGCAGGTCCATTGCAAATCCTATAAAATAGCACATTTTTGATGACTCCTTGTTTTTTTTTCTCCACTTTTTTTCCACATTTTTTTGTGAGTTTTTGAGCATGTTTAGTCCAAGACAAGAGCAATGAAGATAAATAATAATGATAGTAATAATCAGAGTAAAAACGTAGGGCTTTGTGTGAGGTCTCGGTAGTTGGGCCCTAATGACCTCAATGAAATCGTCTACGCTAATAACCTTTCATTAGTCTGAAGAGCTGTTGAGAGGGAGCACAGCTGACCTAGTATATAAGCAGTGGTTGATTTTGGGCATTTCCAGTGACTGACTGGATGCATCCTCGTGGGTCAGGTGGTTGAACTTCAACTGCATTGAGCCAGAAATCTTGTGGAGTGTTTCACAACTCTTTCGTTGGATGTTATTGCATGATGCAGATGCAGTTCATTGAAAATAACAGGATGCAGAGTACATCAATGAATAATGAATATAATATTCAAATAATGTTTTCACCAGTGGCAGCCCCCCTGTCCAGTCATAGCCTCCTTTCTACCAACATAGAAGTGGTGCCTTTTTGGTTGTAATTTTCAACAATACTGAGCATTTTGACCAAACTGTAAAGTGGCTTGAAACTTGAAAAGATGGTTCCCAGCTGGAGCCATAATGATAGGCTTTCCTTTGAACTGAATCATGAACCATTACAGGTGTATCAAAAACGCAGATGATGACGATGTAGAAGTCTGAGAAACAGTTGCAGAAAAAAGTGCAATAACTGTTTACTAAACCCATTGCCTGGTTGTGATTTATTTGGTGTTGAGGTGGCGCTGGAGGGGTTAATAAGTTAAAATATTATGATCTTTTGAGTATTATGCTCTGCCTTCCATGGGCCTGATTAGAATAGTTGTGAAAATGTCAGCTGACCCAGTTCAAGAACCAGAACTGATGGTGCAAAGGCCAAAAGAGATTCAGCCTCCCATCAGATTTGAAAAAACAAAACAAAACAAAAAACAAACGAACAAAAAACCCCCAACCCAATTAGGTGTTGATGATCCAGATGAGGAGACACCTGAGTTTAGGATATAAATTAGAGGCTGATTTTAGCGTGTCACTGACTAATCAACATCGGTCAATAAGTAACCGATATATTAAGTTTTTTGATGCGCAGAGATTTTGTCGCTCGCTGCTCCTGTATGTCTGTGCTGCCCAGACTTCTCTGACACTCCCAGTACAGGGGGGGGGGGGGGG
>JAPQRP010049807.1:0-12003 GCA_037367295.1 Apogon hyalosoma
GGAAACACCGTCATCTTCTCCAACATTGATTCACCAGTAAAACCCATGGAGTTGGATCAGTGACAGTGGATGGAGACGCTTGTTTTTACGTTTAGTTATCGATATCTTTGCTGAAAAAGTCACTTTTTCTTCCGTTTTCTTTGTTTTGATACAATAACCTTTGACTTTAATCTGCATTTTCATGAACATCTACATTAATATAGGAAACTAGATATAGGGAAATACATGATTTACATTGAAAAATGTGAAATACAGAGAGGGATATTATAATAGATAGTGATAAATCACTTAAGAAAGGTAAAACAAAAAAAACTTAATTTGGAAACTGACATAAAAGTAGCACTGGGTCTTTATAGTAAGAACACGAGTAGCAGACATTAAGCAAGGTTGAATAAAAGAAAGGACGAAGGGTCCATTGATCGAAGCCGTTTATTTAAAAGTGCTTTGGATGTTGGGAGAAAAGACAGCGTGTAATAGACTAGTTGGTGTTTCTGTTTTTGTTTATGGCTCAAGTGGCTACAATTAAAAAAATCTATATAAAAAAAGTTAAAAACAAAAATGCTGACATTACATTATGTGCTTTGGTGGTTAGAAGGACCTCTGTGGGGAAGACACCATGAAATATGTCATGAGTGGATTCATGTCACAGGTGGTGTCCTATCACGGTCCCACCCTGGAACGGACGGAGCCCCTGAGAGTCCACCCAGTTCTTCACCCGTGGACGTGGAAGGGATCCGAACACCTTTAATGATCTACAGAGGTGTCCCAATACTTTTGGCAACGTAGTGTCATTCTCAACACTGCAATACCAGGCACTTAAGTCTGTACTTTTATCACAGATCTATTCTGTTTCTAGGTTTATTGTAGATACAAAAGTGTGTAACTGCTGCACAATAACAAACTTCTATTAAGTCTCAGAGTATAGGATAAAACTTTAAATCTGAGGAAGTGTGATTTTTTTTTTTTTTAACAAAAACATAAAACAAACACTTATTGAGGATTAACGATCCACAACAGGGCGCCAACCAGCAGTATTAACAAATATTACACATTCCAAATATCAAAAGAAGGAGCAAATAGATCAAAATAAAAACAAGTTTGATATGTGTCGGCTGATAGTTCTAGCAGTTTTCCAGTTTCCTAAAGTAGTAATAGAGCTGTAATACAGTTGAAATTCATTCATAAAACAAAGGAAGGAGGGTTTATTTATGAAGTTTATTTATTCATCAGTCAAATAAAAAAGATTTGCAACCAAAAAAGAGATTTGAGAGCAAAAGACAGTAAGTGGCAATTTAAAAAAAAGATCATTTGGCTTATAAATCATTCCTCTTTGCTTGTGAGTTAAACTGCACTTAATGGGCGGGGCCTACGCTGATAGAAGAGAGCAGGGTTTCTATTGGTGGGTTTGACCTGGCTCCAGCTCCAGCTTCCGCCTTAAACCACTTCTTCCTTGTGTTACTGGAAGGTCAGCTGATAGTCTGCTGGTCTTTGAAATTAAAACGTATCTCATAAGTGATGAATTACACTAAACCAGAAAACACACCCGGAGCGACTGAAGGATGCTTTTTTTTCTCGTTGATGTTCTAAAACACACAGGCTGCTACAGCTGTGCAGCGGATCAGCTGATCGGTGCTCAGATCTTCAATATCCAACTCTTTTGATACAAATTACAGGTCAAACAGAAGAACTACAAATCAGTGGAGCTGAAATGTGCGTTTCTCTTCTATAATACACATTCTACATTTCAGAGGCGACGTCACCGTCCTACTGTTCAGAGCTCTGTGGGACAGAGACAGGCTGACAGCTGCAGCAGTATATGTGTTTTAGAACATCAGCAAGACAAAAGCGTCAGTCAGTGGCTCTGGGTGTGTTTGTGGTTTAGTAGGAACCGTGCATCACCACTGTTTCAACCCCAGCCCTGTGTCGGAAACGCCTCCTGTAACTCCTCTCATTCCGTCCTCTGCTCAGGCTGTGAAAGCACAGGCTGTAGCAAGACCTTTGGACTGGAAATATTATCTTAATTCAGATACTGAAGGATTGGGATGAACTGTTGTATTAGTTAGTAGTTAAAGTTGTAACATAGGATTCATTTGTTTCATTTGTTTTAGTTCAGTAACATTAGTGATAAGTTCTTTGTGACCAGGTTTCTGTTTTTAGCCTGTTTTAGTTTAAATAGTTGGTCAGTATGTTCAGATTAAGATAGAAAACGTCTGTATTCATAGGAGTTAATTATCTTCTGTTCTTCCTTTAGATTCACGTCTACACACACACACATTCACACACCTCCTATTGTCAAACATAGCTGATAAAAAGTAAATTTATTGTTAGTGTAAGTTTACTTAGAGTTGAGGCCCCACCTCTGTTTGATCTAGTTCAGTAAAGCTAAGTTCAAGACCAGCCCAGTGGTACAGGTGAGCCCGCACACAGGGACATACATGCACAACACATCTGATGTTCGGGCTCATTGTTCTGAGTCCTCAGCGCTGAGTATCCATCTGATTTGTGGTCACAATAAACTTTGTCAACTTTGATACTGAGACGAATCCAGACTCATTCCTGAAGCTTCCAATAAAAGAACACGTTAACAAACTCACAAGCAAAGACGACTGATTTATAAGCAAAATGATCTTTTTTTTTTTTTTATTGCCACTTTCTGTCTTTTGCTCTCAAATCTCTTTTTTGGTTGTAAATCTATTCTATTTGATTGATGAATAAAGAAACAAATGTGTCTCCATACTTATTCCTTCTCTATTTGCTCCAGTGAATGTGCTTCTTGGCCACAAGTTTTACAATATTAATGACATCAGTGGATGAGGAAACAGTGAGTGATCCGATGCTCCTGACAATGTATTGTTTGGCCTATTTGAAAGTAGCTCGCTCAAATGTGAGTCACCGTACCTGATAAATCTGTCAAATATAATGTCGAAATTTCACATTCATTGTTGTAAATACTCAGCCAAAAAAAGCCATGTTTTACTGCATTCAATAATAATTTCAAACAATCCATTCTCTCAAGTAAGTACTCTGAAAAGTGAAAAGCAATCAGAACTGTTCAAATCTGTTCTTCTCTTAATATATTCATCTGAACTTTAACACCCCTAGTTTAAGTCGACATTTTGTTTTCTTTTTCCTTTCTTCCTGTTTTTTCTTTTCTTTCTATACATGATTATAACTAAGCATTTACACATTGACTTATATTGCAGCTGATCACTTTGTATGTTTGTAAGAAAGGCCTATTTTTGTAATGTAAACTGTGCTGTTCTAATAAATACATCATTAACTCTGCTGCTCGTGGCCGTTGGTGCAGTTTCGCTTTCACGGAGCTCAAACCACAGCTGTTTCTAACCTCCGCCATGTTGGAGGTCCACCACAGAACACAACCGTTCCGTCTTTTTCCTCTAATCTCTGTTTTCTACTCTTTACAACCGTCAAGCGACTTATGGTGATGAAAAGAGGGTATGAGTCTTTTTTTTTTTTTTCATGCAACTCCTTCCTTTTCTGTGTTTTTTGGTGGTTGGCTTTTCCTGACGACGCAAGTCTTAGGTATTTATACACGCGAGACAGAGCGACGCCACACTCACAGCTGACTCGTCTCCCGGACTGGCCAATGGCAGCACAGACACAGCAGCTCGTTCCTCCCCCTCTGACGTGCAGCCAATGATCGACAGGCAGGCAGGCAGAAGACAGTCGTGACAACGCGAAGGTTTGTGTACTGGACGACGAAAGGACACAAAGAAACGAACGATCCGACTATATTTTAGGCAAAAAAATCTGTTTGGAGGAAATACGGGTTCTGACGTGTACCGCCTTGATGTTAAACGGCGCCAGTGGAAGACAGAAGTGGAAGACAGAGAATGAAGACCCCGGGGGCTGCTGGGAAATGTATGACTATGGTTAAGACATGGAGATCTGCCCCAAATGAAGACCTGGACTATAAGGAGATCTGGATCAGAAGGAGACCTGGATACTACAAAAAGAGACAGCAGAGAAAAGAGTCTGGGCCATGAGGCGAAAATAACTGTAACCGGTAGGTGGGGCTACAGGGACCAGCTGCCAGGTTTTTTGTTTTTTATTATTATAATTATTATTATTTACCAGCTGCCGTGGTGAGATAAGAGCGGAGCCCTGGGAAACGTCACCGGGGCCGGGGTAGGTGCTCTTCGGGTTGGGTCTCCTGCTCTGGTTATTCATATAATCTAGTGTCATTGTTCTGTAAGGCACAACGAAAATGTGGCTCCTCCCGAAGCAGTTACACTGCTGGGGAAGTGACTGTAAGACAGAGATGAACACGGAAAAGAAATAAACACTATGGATAAACAAGAATGTAAAATACATTTTTAAATAGACGCATTTAAAATACTTTTGTGCAATATAAAATGGAAATAAGGCTACAATATAGATTAATTTTTTTTAAACTGAGGACTGTTAAGGTACACAGGATTAAGTAAACGTACGTGACCGTGTTTCGGTTGATAATATAATAATAATAACAATAACAATAATAATAATAATCGAGTCGTTGTTGACGGTAATTTTGTGATTTTTCTACTATCGGATTCTGCACATGGTGATTTTATTTTGAAATTGACCCAATGTTTCAACAGTGCAAATGGGTTTAAATTGCAGCAGTGCGTCACCTCTGTCCTCCTCCCCGGACCAATCAGGTCCACGGAAAAAAGAAAAAAAAATCAGATGCACGGAAGTTCTGTTATCCACTGTTTTTACCTCCCCCCACAGCAGAGCCCTGCGGAGAACAAATATGACCACGCTTTTCTTAAGTCGCGGATATTTGTTGTTTTGTTTAATGATCTTCCTCTGTGCATGTGAGGGTGAGTTTGAGACGCGTCCGTTGCGTCGTGTTGGATAAAAAACCGGCAGCAGTCACAGTGGTTACCGCTGTTAGCTGTTAGCTGTTAGCATGGCATGATAGCGTCTGATGTTCTCACGTCAACTTCCGAGTCTTTTATTTATGTACTTATTAACACTGACAGTTTTAATGCTTACCTACTACTTTCATTACATTCATACTTTAATGCTGAGTGACGTCATTTGATGATGCTTCATAGTTATCTGCAGACTGGTTCGTTTTGCACGGGCTAATGTACGACACTGAACCTATAGACGGGTCAATTCCAGGTACAGATCTGTTCTATAGGAAAGGGAAGCTTGAAAGACTAATATTAAATCTAGTGCCAAACAGAATGTCATACAAGGGGAGATGGTACCCCTGCTAAACCCCTTATTTTAAAGTGGTTTAACGCTCCCCCCCAGGCATCTGTGGATGTGTTTAAGCTGTTCAAAACATATTCATCCTTATAACTGCTTGTTATGCAGTATTTAATTGACTGTTTGTTGGTTTAATGTCTGAATTCAACTTTGGCCGGTGTCTTCGAGGACAGGTTTCTGTACCACTGAGGGTCAGATCTAGTTTTGGTCTGAAATCCAGCACCTGACAGTGTTCACGTCTTATTCAATGTCTTTCTAGTTGTTTCTGATGGTCTTCAAACACTGGGCTGCACTCGTAAGCCCTGTAGGGAAATATCAATAAAATCACACATCAGTAATGGATAGATGAGAGAAGCCCACATCTGTCTAAATACTCAAAGAATGTTTTTGTTTTTCTAGAGGTTGTGGTGCATCCTGGAGAGACGGCTCTTCTACCATGTCATTGTTGTGAAGCTGCCTCTGTCCTCATGATAAAGGTGATCAAACAGGATGTGCAAAATGAGGGCTACTGCTTCTTCTACAATGACGGTCGGCCCCGAGAGTCCTACCAGCATCCAAGTTTTAAAGATCGAGTTGTTCCCAACGACCCACAGATGAAGAATGGAGACTTATCGGTGCTTCTGAAGAACGTCTCGCACGACGACACTGGGACGTATCTGTGTGTTGTCGGCTACGAGAATGCAGGAAGCAGTGACAGAGGACTTTTCAATTATTCCAACCACCTGACAGTTAAAGGTGAGTTCAATTTAGAAACATACAGCTCGAACCCAAGCAGAACCAGAGGCCTCTGCAGGACTGTGTGTGACACCTGAGTGAATATTTGATTTTAACCAGAAGCACCAGACATGTTCATTCAGCAGTGAGGGCTTGGATTTGGGAAAACCTGGGCTCAAAATTACTGGGTAAAAAAACGTTCCTTCGACCCCAAATTTTGCCTGAGAACATTTTCCTTTTGGGGGGTGGGACTTTTCCGATTCCCTGGATTTCTTCAGGGCGGGACTTTGTGCAGAACACACTTTAGGTGCGTTTCCACCGCAGGTAAAATTGGTCATGCAACGATTGAGTCAGAGGACATTCCTCTAAACCCCACCCCCCACTTGTACCAGGACGTTCCTGAGGTGGAAACGCCTGTTAAATGCAAGTGTGTTTCACCAATCGGTGTTCTTCACTTTTTTCAGGGAAAGTTTGGATTGAATAAAAGGTTTTGGGGTTTTTTTTTTGGGTGTAAACATCAAGTTTCTTCTGAATCCAGAGTAGATGATAAAAGTTTTTGCTGTGGAAATGTGCTTTTAGATGCTCAGTTGAATTGTTTCTGATGAAGTGTTGGGTTGTTCCACACATGTATGGATTGTGTTTGTCATTGGTCAAACAGCTGATTGGTCTGTCTGTCTCCTCAGATGGACACGTCCAGGACAGCGGACACACGGGGCTGATTCTTCTTCTTCTTCTTCTTCTTCTGCTGCTGTTCGTCCTGCTCATGATTTTATACAGATGTTTTATCCGCATATTGGTCCTAAGACTCTGTCACACTATTTCTACTGATCTGACCTCACATTCTACTTGGTGTTAATTCTGATAGAACATGATGCTGAGACACAGGGACGTTGGTCCTATTTTGATGTGGGGGGTGGGGTGGGATACATGCATATTTCCATCTCCATCTGAGATTTGGTCCAACTGTTCTCTAGAACACAATTCACCTGATTTTAATTTAATTTAATCTTTTTCACACACATGTTCTTTACATGTGTGATTTTCAAATTTTAACAAATTGTAATTTTTTTAAAAGGATTGAAAGTGAAGACTAAATAAATTACACCCTGTGAGTAGGGGGGGCAAAGTGTGGTGGGACCAGGTGGGGGTATCGCTAAGCTCCATCTACATTTTCACTTTTTATAGAACTTTTTACGATGATTTTAACAGATTCTGGTCTGAACCAGCTGTTTTTGCCAAATAATCACAGTAGTAAGTGTCAATGACTGGACTGGACCGCACTGGACCATGAGTCCTCTCTCCTGCCTCAAACCAACCACCAGTGTCTTGATGTTTTCTGGATCTTTTATTGGGTCAGTTTTGGTTTTTGGAGGTTTGCAGCTGTTACAGCTGGTCCTGGTCTGATAGAACCGACCCCGTTTTGTGGCCTTTTTTTTTTTTTTCCTTCAATTTTGTCCAGTTTTTTGGCTTATTGTGTTCATGTGACTTATTTTGTTTTATTTTCATTTATTGAACACTTGGGATGTTTTTTTGTTTTTCATTTCATTCTATTTGATTACATTTTTGTTCATGTTTTGATATTTTCATGTTATTTAGGCTTTTGTACTTTTTTTTTTTTTTCCATTACCGAGCCTCTGAATGTCCAAATGGGTCATATCTGATAACCATGAGAAAGATGAACTCTATTTTACTTGAGTTATTTACATGTATTGATAGGATTAGTGGATCGACAGGTATGAAACGGTTCCATCAGTGAATGGTTTTGGTCGATGGTGGATGTTTGTGTTTGAGGGTTAATGTGAAATGGTTAAAACATCATCTGATGTGTTCATAGATTCAGATCAGGATGATCAGTGTGAATGAAGATAAGATTTTATTGATCCCATCATGGGAAAAATGAGTGAATAATGGATCAATAATGTAAAGCACTTTGGTACCTTGAAAAGCACTATAGAAATCCAATCTAGGAGTATTAATATTAAAATATATGATGAATTGAAGGCTATCATACACTATTAACATAAAAAAAGCTTGATGTGGAAGTCTGATCTTCATCCCCCTTTACCTATGTATTTATTATCTGCTGCTGTGTTGATGCTGACCTGACACATAAATAAAGGTTTGAATGTTCAGTCTGTTGTTTTCTGGGTTGTTCTGCTGAGTTTTTCTGGATCTGTGGCTGTAATGGCAGGTTTTTGTGGCTGTCGTGTTGGTTTTTAATGGTTTTATACTGTGATTCAACAGTAAATGTTTAAATGAGAAAACTGATTTAAACCTGAAAACTCTAAAGACATTAAAAAAAAAAAAAACTTAAGTCAGTAAAAACATTAGACTTCAGACAGATTCCTACCACACTGCTCAGCTGTGTTTGCACATTAAAAGCACATTAAAAACAAAACATTAGAATGCAATTAGAACATAATGAGTGATTCTTCTGACAGTTCATGATAAAAGTCATAACATCCCAAAACTTCAGCTTCTATGACTGGCAAGTCCTCGCTACAGTATAAATGTTCCAAGTTAAACTGATAACATTAAAATGATGCTGTTTGTTTTCAGGATCAAGTGCATGTTCTGTTGATACTGCAGACTGAATCATGGGAATAGGTCCACCAGTCCCTGGAGTCACTGACTCTTGTGGTGTTACATGTGTCCAAGGAAATACACTGATGTCCCCAAAGCCAAATGTTTTATCTAGTTGTAAATGTACTACGTAAATACAGTCAAATCCTCTTTGTGGACCAGGCTCTTCTACACCCCTGGTATGTTTTGGCTGAACCACCTGTGCTTTCCAGCCCAGTGCTTCTTCAAAGGGTAGATGAATACTGCCACCTGGTGTTCAAACGGAAATATGACAGGCACTTCCATATTATGACCGGAGGTGAAAGGAGTAACAGAACAAACAACAAAGAAGAAGATCTCAGACTGTGCAGACCGGAGTTACAAGGTCAAAGGTTAAAGTTCATGACAGACAACCAGACAAACACTACGGTGGCCCAGAGGGGCAACGGCCCAAAAAATTATCCACGGCATAATTATTATCCACAGACACAGGAACGTTATTTAATCATTTAACTGCTTTGCAAACTATATTAATGTATACATTTTTAAAATAACTTTATTTTTAGTGCACCGACCTCCTTAGCTCCTTAGCATTAGCCACATTTTAAAAATTTTCAGTCTATGCTTTTATTTTTTGTGGTGGCCTTAATTTTACAGCAAGAGACTTTTCAGATGAACAGTGCCTCCCCTTAATTGAAAATGTGGATGGATTGTTTATTTTTTAGTCATTTATTTTTTGATGAACCTTATTTAAAAAGTGAAGGGGTTTTCTTTTTTAGGCATATGAAATTTTATATTTTTAAACCCTTTTTTTAATAAATGTATTTTTTAACTGAGTAATTGTCTTTTTTATTTGGATTAAATTTATTTTGGGGCAACATTTTAAAACCTAACATTGAATTTAATTTTTGATGTTGCTCAATCTTATTTTGAGACATTTTCTTTTTGTAGAAGTCTGTTTAATTTGAGGAGATTATTTTATCTAAAAAAAATCATAAGTTTATTTTATTTCTTTGTACAAATTTATTTTTTATTACAAGTTGGGTTTTTTTAGGACACAGGTTTATATATATATATGTGTGTGTGTGTGTGTATATGTATATATACAAATACACACAAGTTTATTTTTATTTGAGGGGTACATTTATTTTTCAGATACTTTTTTTTAAAATAAATCACAAACTCTTTCTTTTTTTCTTATAGTTGATCATTTTTTGGGCTGTTGCACCTCAGGGCCACCGCAAAACGCAGACTGAGTATGACTTGTTTGGACGGGTTTCCAGGTCAAAGTCTCCTCTGTCGATAGACCATGGCAGGAGGACTTAGGGTCACAAAGTAACATCTGAACAAACCGTTAGCCTTGTGGAACAATGTCCAGATGAAGTGGAGATGTTTGACCAGGATCCACATCTGGACCAGAACCAAACATCAGCACAAACCCCTCATTCCAAACATCCACAGGGTGGTGGAGGTTCTGATGATCTGGACCTGGGGCCTCATGCACAAAGACGTGCGTGGATTTCATACTGAGACCTGGAGTACAGCCAAATCTGGAAAAGTCCGTACGCCCTTTTCCACGCTCACGTTCAGACGTACAAAGAGTGACGTGACCGTGGAAATGTGCGCTCCTCCACGCCAACTCCACAGCTGGAGAACACAGGTTTGTAGAGCTGTGGAACCTTTGGAGACACTTAGAGGTGATACTGGGAAACTGTTAATACTGTGGAAAAGGTCATTCCACAGAGCGATGTGCACGTCAGAGATACACACATGAACAATGAACGCAGCGACACACCATCCTACAGCCCCCCATGAACCAGACCACCCAGACACTGGACCCATCAGTACCACTCAGCCTGGTACATCTGAACCATACAAGGACACAAACTTCACCTGCTGATAAGTATATTTAACGTAGTGATCATGTCTGTGAGAACAGTTCTCAGTGGGTCCAGGTCTCACTGATGTCCTCTGGTGACCCAGGTGAGGACACGGCCGAGGACGGGCATCAGCAGCTGTTGGACCGAAGCACCGGTGGACACCTGGAGGCGGGTCCATCCCCGGTGTGTGTGGACCGTCTGAACACTGTCTGTAAACTGATAGAAGCATTCATGTCAAAACAGAAACATAGTTTCATGAATGAAAACTGTGATCACTCCTCACCAGTCTGATGGTTTGTATTTGTGGAGGTGAAAGTGGACCTGAGTCCAGATGTTCAGGCATTATTTGGTTGGACTGAGTTCAGACTTTCAGCTCCGTTTAGTTTTTTTACATTCAGGTCCTCTGAGGCTCTGCTTCCGCCTGTTTTTCCTCCTTTGTCGGTGAACAACAGTCTTCCTTCTCGTCCACCTTTGACGTCATCATCTGATCGTGCAGAGGGGAATCCCACCTGCAGGCCCTGTTTGGACTCATCTGCATATTTAAATGTGGGCGTGGAGTGGGCGGAGTCTGGTTGTCCACACATGTGGTCAGTTCCAGCCGATTGGGATGAACGACGGAAAAGTGCTTGGATTCAGGCGTGTGCTCAGTTTGGTTCGTCTGGATTTTTTTGTGCGTGTGGACTTTTCCAGATATAAGGTTTCTGTATGAAATCCTCAGTCATCTTTGTACATGAGGCCCCAGGTGAGTTTTTATTACACCCTGAAACATAAACCCATAGAAGTTGAAGGACTTGGACTGATTTTCTAACATTTGTCAATCATCTGAAGTCACTGGAGAAATGATGTTTCAAAACTTTAATTAAAATAGTCGTTAACAGGAAAGAAACAAAGCTCAAAGTGGTGATTTTAGTCTTTTTTTCAGTTCAGAACTGATGCTCAGTGGTGACGTGGATGATGTCAGCGTCCTCATCCAATCCCCTCTCATCCTGGGTGGGCAGTGCTGCCATCGCCATGGAGACGGGGTGCTCTTTTCCTGCAGTGATTTTATCAAAGGATGAATGTGGATCATCTGACTGAGTTCAAACTGGTATTTTGTTGAATTTCAGGAAATAGAAGCAAACATAAAACAATGATAGAAGGAGAATAAAGGCACGTTCAAGTTAGAAATAGTATCAAACATACACTCCAAGACCCACAAAGACTGGCACTTTTCTACATGACCACGTTTATCTACAAAACAATCATAGGTTCAAGGAATAACATAATAATAATAATAATAATAATAATAAATACAGAAGTGGGTTCTTCTCTGAACCTGGTCTAAAAACAGAACATGGGTCTAAAATCCAAACCAGACGTAGACGAATGTTCTGAAGCAGGTTTGGAAGCACTTTGGGTCTATCTGAAGAATAAATACTGACTGAGATAAAAGAGAAACTATTTTTAGATAAAATACATTTCTATATTATTTTACATTATATATAATACATAAATCCGCATGTAACAGTCCAAAGGACACCAAAATTACATGCTACTATTTTTATAATATCTCTTTATTCTCTCACAGGTGCATTTTGGGAATTGAACTAATTATTCAAGGCAGAGTGTTTCACAAAAATGA
>JAPQRP010049808.1:0-12002 GCA_037367295.1 Apogon hyalosoma
ATATGTATGTATATATATATGTATGTATGTATGTATGTATGTATGTATGTATGTATGTATATGACAGCAGTAGAACACTGTCCACTCAATGTAGAATGAAAGGTTCAGACGAAATTTCACTGTAAATGAATAGAAGCTTGTGATTACTTTAAATTTTTAAAAGGTGAGTTCAAAATGAAATGGCATGATCTCCATAACATGTTTTTTGAGGAATACATGGAATATGAAATGATAACTTTTTATTACAAAGATGTTGAAAGAAAACCAGCCCACTGGGTCATTTTGGACCCGCCTGTGCATCTAAGGGTTAACTTGGCCCACGTGTCTGTGTGAAAAACACTGTGTCGAACCATCATGAACAGTGCTGTCGGTTGTTTTCTGCGCAGCCTTTTGGAGCGGACGGCTGGTGTGACACCATCAACAACCGCGCCTACTGCCAGTACGACGGAGGAGACTGCTGCCCGTCCACGCTGTCCAGCAGGAAGGTACGACGGCATTCCATCCATCTGTACTCAACACTGTTGTGCAAGTTACTTCCAAACTGTAATCCATTACAGATTACTTGTTACTGTTATTTAAAAGTAATTCCTTACCTTACAATATTACTGTCTCAGAATTGTAATGCGTTACATTTGAGTTGCACACAGACTCTCATCATAAATGGCACGTCACATGGTCTACGGTGTTCCAATCCCAGGCTTGCATTTTTCCTACGTTCTCCATGTTCAAACAGGGGGCGCGGCGCAGAGGAGGCTGGTAGAGACATCCACAATCGCTAAAGAATTCGAACTAGTCCTAGAAACGTTAGCTTACCTCGTCATTGCTGATCACGTGGCTCATGCTAATGCTAACTAGCTTCGTAGAGCAGGGTTAGGGTTCGTAATGGGCATACGTCCATGTGGACAGTGGGCTGTCTTCTGCCGCCTGCACCCATTGGCTGAACACCAACAGGAAGTAGAACTGTACAGACGCAGCTTGGGTTCCTTTGTAAACAAATGGACTGTTTGTGGTGAAGTACATTTCAAAATGGTTCAGCGTGAGGGGAGAGATTCAGGGGCGTAATCGCGGAAAGACTTACGGATTCGTGATACTTAGGCTATGAGTCAGGTTTTACAGATCTGATGAAAAATTGGTGACGGAACTCATACGCAGCTCACGGTCTTACTGTTTTTTGTTTTTTTTCTATTTGAGCAATTAAATTAAATTGTGCTGTAACTTAAGTACTATTGAACATGTACCGACTAAAATATTACCGAAAATTGATAAGTAATGCCTTACATTACTGCGTTACATCAAAAAGTAATCTGTTACTGGAATGCATTACTTTTGTAATGTATTACTCCCAACACTGGTGCTCATACAGCAAAAGAACTGGGATTTTTTAACTTTTTTTTTTTAGTTATTTATCATTTTGTCATACAGAAAAAATGCAAACAACAGTCAGCAACAGATAAGAGTCAGTCTAATAGTAATGATAAATTTAGGTTACGGTTATGAAATAGCAGTAAAGTTACCTAATTAATTTAATTTGTAGCGCAGCGGTTTATACAGCATTTCACAGGACTATGAGACAAACCACCCATTCATTGTATTGAAAGAAACTAATCCACTTGCCCCATCGTATTATGTAAAGTTCAGCGACAAAAGAACAATTTTATGTGTCTTTCTGTGTTTGATGTAATACAATAAGTTTACGGCGCTCTTAATGGACGTCACGTAACTGTTTAAAAGGTGGCAAAGTGTTACTTGGCTGGCGTTTGTCTGTGGAGATGGAGCTGGATCCAGAGTCCGATCCTTCCTGTTTACAGTAGTACAAATCCGTCTCTTTGGCCGGAGTGCTGCAGCGCTACGCAGGAGACTTCCACTAAGCAAACAAACAGAAATCCCTGCTACTTTCCCCTCTCTCCTGTTAACGACTGCACCCATTTAGTCTCCCTCATCTGTACGAAAACAACAGAGCAGACTTGTGCCCTCCAGCTTTTCCACTCCACTGGTAAATAAGCAGGTCTTCACCCCCTGCTGTTATACACTTTGTCGTCTCTCATGTCATGCCATCGCTCTGCTGCAGGATTAACTAGGGCCGGTCTGAGCTGAAAAACATTCTTGGGTATCAACATAAAATACCTGAAGAGGTTGTTTTTTGTTTTTTTTTTATCATTCTGAGTAAGGATGGGAATGGAGAACCGGTTCCCAGCAGCTTCATTCCTTGGAATCGTCACTGATTATTTAACGATTCCGCTTATTGGTTCCGCTACATCGTCACGTCAAATCCATGTTAAAGTCTGGTTGTATTTCATCAGTAAAGACGACACTAAGGCCATTTACAACAGCTGCGGAGCGTCCATTAAAACAAAGATAAGACACGATAAGATAAGCATTAAAACTATAAGAAATGCAAATTGTATAGTATGTATGTATATATATATATATATATATATATACAGTATATTTGTGTGTTGTATATCTGAAGAAAAATGAGCACAAATTATTTATTATTATTTATCATACTTATCGGTAAGGTAAGGTAAGGTAAGGTAAGATAAGATAAGATAAGATAAGATAAGATAAGACATATAGATATTTTCCTTGCTTAGTGTACAGTTTATTCCCTTTATTTAATTTTAGTTTAATTGTTCATTAGTCACATGAGGAACTCACAAAGTAAGAATTTCATTGCTTTGTACTGCTGTGTATATGACAATAAACTTCTTGACTCAAGATAAGATAAGATAAGATAAGATAAGATATCATTTACTGATCCCCCAAGGGGGAAATTCAACCCAATATGATCTGAAGTGGGCCGGACCAGTAAAATAATAACATATAAATAATGTCAATTCCAAATTTTTTCATGTCTCACGACTATGTTTTAGAGTGAAAATAGGAAACTTACATTATGAAAATGTTTACATCTACAAACTATCCTTTATAAAAAGTCAGTAACATGAACGTCCATGAACAAACTTTATCCAAAAAAAAAAAGAAAAGAAAAAAGTGCAAATGAACCTCAGCTTCTCATTTGCACGTTTATTACAACGTACAGATAATATTGGATCTAAAGAGACACAAAACATTTAATAACAGGCAGAAATTTGTTAAAATTGCACTTACTTCTTTAAAGGCATTTCAGGTTGTTCATATTTATTTAGGTTATTCACATTTTTTGTGAAAGGATTGTTTGTAAATGTAGATATTTTCATGCAATTGAACTTTTTTTACACTAAAACAACATGAAAAATTTGGAGTTTTCATGATTTGTCGGTTATTATGACAGTATTTTATTGATCTGAGTCACTTCAGATTGAATTGGTCTGGATGTGGAACCTGAACTAAAATGACTGTTAATATCTTAAATAAAGCTGTCAAACGATCATTTTTAAAAATCTGATTAATTACAGGGTTGCCGTGGATTAATTTTGATTAATCATGATTAAAATCGTTCATTTTCAATCTATATTAATCACGTTTCATTTTGCATGAACAGACAGACTCAAGAAAGAAGACAATATAAATGCACTTAACGTGTTTGTCGGAAGTTGGGCTACGTGTTAGCCGAAGTGCTAGCACAATCCCTGACTAACATAAGCTTCACGTTTGTGATATTTTAAGCTGGAAGTACTTCGGTGAAAGGAAAACTCCTTCCTGCAGAGTGTGTTTAATACTTTATGTAGGTCGACTGTTCCGTCTTGGTTTTTTTTGTCCTCATATTTTCATCCAAAGCCAACGTGCTGTTTAGCGTCTTCCATCTTTATGGGCTGGTTCTGCTGCCTGTCATCACCGGATCAACTGACCATTTGTTCATGTACGACGCTGACTCTACTGGGACAAACTGACCCAAATGCGTTGGCTGAGACGTCCAGAGTCATTCTGCGCTGCAGATGGGTTAACCGAGTTAAAATTTGTACGCAGATTAATCGTGATGATGGATTAATCGGCATTACTGCGTTCGTTTTAACAGCCCTAATCTTAAGTGAAATTTTTTTGGTGACACAGGCGGCTGCCTAGGGCGCCATCTGCCAGAGGGGGCGCCAAATTACAGACAGAAAAATACAATAAAATAAAATTTAAAAGAGATAATAATAGATAAAAATATCTGTATAATGAACTTGAAACGCAGCCTTTCCACTCCCTTGACATGTTTCTCTTAAATAAATCCTAATCAAGCCTCAATCTGACAGATCTTTGTTCCACTGATGCCACTGGGTGGATTCTGTCGTTCATTTATTTCTTATTCACCGTTAAAGCCATGACACCAACTCACATGATCTGAAACATGACGAGGATCTAAACAGTTTACATTCTCTCTCATTGTATATTTACACACGTGGTCCAAATTGTTGGTACCCCTCTGTTGATGAAAGAAAAACCCACAATGGTCACAGAAATAACTTGAATCTGACAAAAGTAATAATAAATAAAAAACAAATACAATTTCTCTTCAGTTATGCTTCATTTACATCCATTCTTTTCCACTGTATGGACTGTTTTACATAAATCTTGGATTCCTTTATACATCTATTTGCACAAACCAGTTCCAGTTTTAAGTCAGTCTCAAATATTTTACGTGTCACAAATCAACACATCAGTGACAGTCAACATTTGGAAGGTTTTCATGAGTCGGGCTGAAGGTTTTCAAGTGCGAGCACGTCATGTTTTACTGCAGTTTATTCCCTAATCCAACGATAATCGATAGGGAACCAAACTGATAAGTGATGTGGATAATGGAACCGGAATCGTTGAATTCTTATCAAATCCGATGGTTAAGCCTGAGTATCTGAGTATCCTAATCTGCTGCAGCTCCGTTGTATGAGGTCGGTCTCTAACCTGAGAAAGGAAAACCTGAATCTGCCTCAGGCCTGATCAGTTGGAGGAATATGTTGGATATCTCTGTGTTTATCCATCCTAACATTTTCTCCCTGGTGATAACTTGTTCGTGCTTGCTACAAGATGCAAATGTATCACATTGCACTAATTGCGCTAAATGATTGCTGTATATATTGGGTGGGTAAGAGGAATGGTATGAATAATAATGAGTAAGCCCAGGTTGGGCTGGTGCTGGAAACCAGGCCGCTCATTCCCTCAACTGCTTTACATAAACATCTTTTTTTTTTTCCTGCTTATTTTTCTGTGCTTTCATGAGAAATGTTCTCCCGTGTGGACATTTGGGGAGTAGCTCCTACCCTATTTGGCTACTGTACAGCCACATATTCACGACACTCATTCAGGGGACCCTTCCTCTTAATGCCTACGGCCTACAGTTAAACCGAGCCGCCGCTGTCTCGTCCATGTCCGCGACACGCCATGACTCACGGGCAGCTCCTTCCTAAATGGAGAAGGAGTTCAGCGAGTGTGTGGCTGCCGTCATAATAAACGAGCTGCCAGACTGCCACTAACTGCTCTTTTACAGAGGGAAGGGGAGGTGAGGGCTTGGACGGGGGGGGGGGGGGGTTGCGACGGCCTGCGGTTTGTTCAGCCACTGTAAAAAAGCAGCGTGGCGAGCGGGGGTCGTTCAGAAGGAAGTGAACTCAACCGCTGTGAGAGTCAGCATCCGGAGTGTCACCGCGGCTCCAGCAGAGCGATGGTAATGAACGGAGCGTGTTTACAGAGCGTCTGGTTTTATGACGCTCCGCTACGCAGGTGTAGGAAACTCAGTAGGAAACGGACACGATGTGGACAAAAGTACGTGGACGCGGTGAATTCAGGTGTTTCTTTTCCAACAGGGGTCTAAACAATCATAATAAATGTCAGAATATAGTTTTATATTAGGATGAAAATCATTACATCGGTTCGTTTGCTTTAAATTATTATATTATTATTATATTATTATATTATTATTTGCTTCCAAAATGCCTCAGAGACGGTTTTGACTTCGTTTCTCTCGACGCCGATTGTTTTTTTTCCATCCACGACTATGATTTGAAATGTCCTAAAATATTTTTCACGTTCTGACTACATAAGCATTTCCCTCTACAGCTAATCTACTTGATTCACATCTCACGGAGGAAGAAAAATCTACCATTAAACTTTAAAGAAATATTGATGTTTATAAACTATGTGGACAAAAGTCTGTGGACACGTTGAATTCAGGTGTTTCTTTTCTAACGGGGGTCTGGGATAAAAACAATAATGATAAATGTCATAATATAGTTGTTTCTTGGGATGAATATCATTACATTGGTTAGTTTGGTTTGAATTATCTTTGCTTCTAAATTGCCTCAGAAATGGTTTTTACTTAATTTCTCTCAACATAGATTTTTTTTTTTTTTTTTTAGCGCCAACTATGATTTTAAATGTTCTGCCTCTAAATTTCAAAAATATTTTTCATGTTCTGACTGTAAATAATTTTTCTACCACAACTAACCATCTACTTTGTTCCATTAAACTTTAAGGAAATATTGATGTTTTCATCTCACATCCTCATGAACAGGACATGTTACAGCTGTAGACATGTGTGTCCCAATATTTATGTCCATATAATTTATAAACGTCGACATTTCCTTAAAGTTTAATGGGAGATCTTCCAAAAAACATCTCTCGACGCTGATTTTGTTTGTTTGTTTTAATCTATGAGTAGGATTTTAAATGTTGTGCCTCTAAATTTCAAAAATATTTTTCATGCTCTGACTGTAAATAATATATATATTCTTTTTTTTTTTTTTTTTACCACAACTAACCATCTACTTTCTCCCATTAAACTTTCAGGAAATATCGATGTTTATATCTCAAATCAACATGAACAGGATGTCTTACGAGCTGCAGCGAATATTATGCAGATTTTAATATTAATACTGTCCCAATATTTTTGTCCATATAGTTCATAAATGTCAATATTTCCTTCGAGTTTAATGTTAGATTTTTCTTCCGAAGTGAGATGTAAGAAAGTAGATGGTTAGTTTTGGTAGAAAATTATTATTTAGTCAGAACAGGAAAAATATTTTAGAAATTTAGAGGTAGTACATTTAAAATTATAGTCGTGGATAAAAAAAACAAAAAAACAAAAAACAAAATCAGTGTTGATCAGTGTTAAGTGAAAACCATCTCTGAGGCATTTTAGAAGCAAAGATAATTTAAATAAAACGAACCAATGCAATGATATTTATCCCAATATAAAACTATATTATGACATTTGTCATTGTTTTGTTTGAAAAGAAACACCTGAATTCAAGTGTCCCAATACTTTTGTCCATATAGTGCAGTGGGTCTCAACTGGGGGGCGCGAGCACATGCGGGGGGTGGAAGTGACATCATCGTGCGTGCATGTGGGTGCGTTAGTGACTGCTGTTGTACATCACAGCATTATAAATCACTTGGCACATTGGCACAAACCTCCCCCCCCTCCCCCGCTCAAAGATTGGATCGAGGATCGTAAGTGGGGGGGGGCATATCGTCTGGCACATCGCCCCCCAGTCGCAAATTTGTTTTCCGGGGGCAGCAGATGGATACATACGGGTCAGTGAAGTTACTTGTAGAATTACGTATTATGGTCCGGATTAGAGGAGGGGTCAAGATCCATGAGCAGGGGGGGTGGCACGTCACCCCCCCACCCCCCTCTCTTCGCAAATTTGTTTTCAGGGGGGCAACAGGTAGTCAATGATGAGGTGTAAGGAGCTCACTTTCACTTTCTCACAGAGCTATATAACCCACCACATCCTCTACATACAGGTCTGCCGCATTACTTTAAGAACACCCCCACCCCCCCACCCCCGAAGTCCGACACACTTTTTTGGGGGTGGGGGGACGCCAGTTGGCTCCTGATGCCGTTAGCGGGGCTTGGTTCAAAAAAGGTTAAGAAACCCTGATATAGTGTATTCAGGAGGAGTCAGGAGTCACTGTCGGCGTGCACTAGTTTGTTTCCTTGTAAAGCGTAACGTTAAACACGCACAGATAACGAGGTGAGTCGGATCTTATCGTGTGCAAAGTAGCGCTGCAGCTCCGGTATCTGGCAGCGTCGGTCACATCTGAACTACATCAAAATTCGGAATCAATATTCATATCTATTTGTGTCTGGATCGTCTAACAAGGCCAGCTGCCTGCGTTTTATGGAGCTCAGGCACTTTTGGTTTTATTTACAAGGTTAGTTTCACTGATGACAAGGGAGGAGGGATCCATGAGAGATGGTTCAGGTGGGATTCAGTCACAGGCCGGCAGGGAGAGAGCTCCCTGAAAGCACCATCTATGGAAACACACTCCTGCTTTTGATTTGTTAACTCGAACCTGATTTCCAGTCCAACAAAGAAAACTAGTAAAAACAGCACAGACTGGAGCGAAGCGCGCTGTTATTGTTCGACTGTGTGCGCTTTTGTGGCTTTGAAGTAAGTAAATGCACAATCAAAATAGTAGAAGACAAATGTTGCACAACAGCTGGTACCTGTTGCACATTATTTCCCCCACAGACGAACAGAAAGTGAAGAAATAAGGAGGCGTAAGGAGTTCCATGGGAAAAACAACCAGTGTTTTTACGCAGAAATCACTTTTTACAGGCCGATTTCATGGAAGTAAGACAATAGCGTAAGCAGACGCGTTTGATTTGCACCTGCAGAGGAGTCCGAGGCAACCGCATGAGGCCCCGTTACATATGTAAATAGAAGCGTTCCCGCGAAGTCTTAAAAGCCTTGAATTTACAAATGTGCATTTAATACGTTGAAGATAGGCCCACGGCTCCTGTAGTCCGACGGCGTATTGAAAGACATTAACTGACATTCGTTTGAGCTTTCAGGGTCACTCGAGGTCAAAGGTCGTGGCGCCAAATGAAAGCCCATATTTAGACAGACAGACACTTTATTAATCCCGAGGGAAATTCAAGTATTCAGCAGCTTTCCACACAGCACGAGAAGGCAAACCAAACAGACCAGAACACAACACAACAGTGGGTTAGTACCAGGCTGACATTAGGGTTAGTGTATAAACTCTAAAAGACATTTACAAGGGAACTACTCTAGAAGGGTTTCCTCTACGATACTGTAAATAAAATAAAGACTTCTGATTGCATTATATTTACACATTTCAGGGCATTGATATCAAATGAAACCGTTATAGAAAGTGTAGCAGTGATATAAAGTGACTTGGTATCTGTTGCGAGTAGCAGAGGTGGGTCGTCCCAGGTTCATCCGGTCAAAGTCCTGCCGTGTTTTGGTCCCAGCCTGTGCACAGGTGATTCCACTAATGATCCGTCTACTTGGATCAGGACTTTGTGCTCGTCAAAATGGGCTGGTTCGGTGAACAGCTGTTGCCGTTATCACCGACATACGCCGGGCTACAAAAATAAGAATAGTAGTAATCTAATTTTTATGTTGTATATTGACGAAAAAAATCGTTTTTGCATCAAAAGTTTGCTTTGTTTACATTGCAAACATGGCATTTAAAGGGTTAAAATATGGCAGTTATTGCATATTTGGTGTTTTTTCTAATGGCTCAAGTTGATGAATTACCTTTTTTTTTCCCCAAGTTAAAAACAAACTGTATGATTTATTTATTTATTTATTTATTTTTACATCACTATAGCGTTAAAGCAGATTGTCCGCTTTTGGTGGTTTAAAGCGACACCGAAGGGTGAAACTAACAGCAGTAAAAGCCACATGAATGAATGCCACAGATAAGACACACTAAAGTAAGTTCGACCTGAATGAAGGGATGGTGCTTGTGAATACGCGGCGGTAAACAGGCGGTTAATCCTGTCAGGAAAAGCCCAAACACTTGGCTTTTGTTTGTCTGTATCTGCGGGAAAACCAGCTCTTTCTCTGCGTCCAAAGGTTGTTAGAAGGCGTCGGAGGTGGAGAACGCTTTGGCGTGTTCTTCGACTTCGTTCATTAATGAATCGAGACGAGGCCGTTCCACTTCGTCCTAAACGGGCCTGTTGGCGTTGGGAGCTAGATCTTCCTCGGGGTCTTTCGGAGCGGTCGCAGAACCCGTTCCTCGAGCCGCTACCTCCCGCTCTCCGTCTCGCCTTCCTTGCCGTCATCCTTATTTTCTTTCTCTACCTCCCACTCTCCTTTTCTTCCTTTCTCTCGCTCTTCCTCTCGCTCCTTCTCTCCAGGAGCGAATGTTTACATTTCTTGCAACAGACTGCTTCGCGGGGCACCAGAGTTTATTTTGCAACCTGTGGTGATGGCTCGCTTCCTAGACCAGAGCTGGCAGCCTCTTGTTGTTGATTCTTAACATGTGTTCATCCGTTCACCTCCACGGCGGTGCGTTCCTCCCTCCTTCCCCCCGAAGACCCTCAAGGTTTCTCGCCATTCAAAAGGCCACGTTGAACCATTTGACATCATGCGCTTTATCGGCCTCCGGGGGGACGTTACAGTTCTCTTTGAAACTGTGAGGAAATACAAGTCTACTAAGAGCATGCTCGAGTTAGTCGGCGGTACTTACCTTTCAGCGCCGACTGTAGAAGTGGGGGCAAAATTTATTTTTTATTGTCTGTTTTTGCCATTCAAAGACTTGCTCTTTGCTACAGTTGAAAAGTAACGACCCTGCTGGGAGGCCTCCTCAGATTTTTTTTTTCGGCGTCTTTTAGCTCTGAACGCCTCCATGTAGTATTTTTCAACCTACTGCTTTTCATACGTGGTTTCTGCGCTTTTCTAGACTCACCCAGGAGCGTGTCGACTGTGGGAACAAGTGGGAATGTGTGTTTTATCGGTTTAGTCATCAACGGAAAAGGACACGTGCAGCCGACGCCGATCTGGTGTCTTTACACGACAGTCAAACATCGAAACACTAGTCGCTTTTCCATTGACCCTCAAACTGCGCCAATATAAGGGGTCATTCTCAGTTCAGTTGCGAGTTTTGTCCGACCCTGGTCACCAGAGCTGCTCTACTGTCTGAACCAATGTCACTCTGGACTTTATTTACCTTCCCCTGAACTGGACAGAGCAGATAAAAGACCGAAAAAGTGAAACATGAAGCATCAAGATGTGGAACAAGTCATGATGTTACTGCCCCGTAGTCACTAGTCGCTTTTCCATTGACCCTCAAATTACGCGAATATAACTTGCGCTTAAAATGGAAAAAACACAATTTCAACAAAATTCTCATTTTTTTATTAGAAGTTTTTGCGCTGGCAAGAGGTGGTTTTTCGGGAATAGTGCAACTTGTACTGTACATCACACAAAACTGCAACGGAAAGACCTTTTTCCACAACTAGAGTCACGTGAATAAAAAAAAAAAATATTTTGACGGACGTTACAACAAGCGAAGAAGAAGAGTTTTAAAAGAAACATGTTAATGTTTAAAAACTTTCATTTAGATTGCTTTTCATGTGTAAGTGTTTTGTTTCCCACGTGTCTGATTTATGTTTTTATCTGCTGTATGTGAAATGTGTGAGTACCACGAAAAGTGCTATACAAATAAAATGTACTATTATTATTATTTTTATTAATAAATAATAATAATAATTATTATTATTATATATGTATATAGGTGTGTGTGTATAAATAAATATACATATATATGTATGAGGTGCATAAACAGTATCACAGTTCCACATATCGCTGATTCTAAGTGTAGTGTAAGTATAGTCGCTTCATAATACAAAGGTCCCTGGTTCGATTCCAGCATCAGCCAAACAACCGTCTTTAAGTTCTAACAGTCGAACTAACGAACACACGTTCACACATGAAGACAGGATGGGTGTTAGCACAACCAGCTGAGTTCGTTCATTTGACAGAAAAAAAAAAAAAAGGTAAAACTGGTTTTAAACTCTGCCTCCTCCTCCTTTTTGGACAAAATATTGTTAAAGAAACACAATGAAATGATACTTGTTTGGTTTTTTGGTTCATTTGTTTCCATATATTTGAGTTTCATTTGAATCTGGAACTTCATTATCCTGCTTATCCTCCAAATACAGCCCCTCCCTCCCTCCTTTTTCCCTTCTATCCTTCCCTCCCTCTTTCCTTCCTTCTTTCCATCCATAAGTCCTTCCTTCCTTTCTTTTAAAGTCTATCTATCTATCTATCTATCTATCTATCTATCTATCTATCTATCTATCTATCTATCTATCTATCTATCTA
>JAPQRP010049809.1:0-12000 GCA_037367295.1 Apogon hyalosoma
ATCGTCATTTGCATCAAGTATTTTGGAAAATCAAACAAAAACATCATTTGCATAATAATTTGGAACGCAGTGTAGGTTTTAAGTTTTCTTGCCACTGTTCTGTGTGTGCTGTAAAGGTAACATGTCTAATACAACCTTTTAACTTTATTCATAATACTGGTTTTATGTGACGTTTTATCACAGTTAAAATACAAGACAACTCAATAAAGAACGCATTTTCTGAAAAAAAAAAAAAGCGCCATGACGGAAGGCGGAAATGCCGGACAGCACACAGGACGGCAAATCAGTGAATATTGAATTTGAGCTGAACGTTCTCGTTTTTGTTCATTTTTTAACTCTGCTTTTCACATTTGGGGGTGGCTGTGGCTCAGTTGGTAGAGCGGGTCGTCCAATGACTGAAGGATCGGCGGTTCGAGTCCTGGCTCCGACTGTCCACATGTTGAAGTGTCCTTGGGCAAGACACTGAACCCTAAATTGCCCTAAATTGTGTCTGGCGGCACCTTGCATGGCAGCTGCCGCCCACTGGTGTGTGAATGGGTGAATGTGAGGCTTTGTAAAGCGCTTTGAGCACCGTGAAGGTGGAAAAGCGCTATAGAAGTGCAGTCCATTTACATACAGTGGCTGCACACAACAGTTCCATCCTCCTTCAAACACACCCATGTTTTCAGCTGGGTCGCAGACAGAGCCTTGCTATGATGGACCTGAAATTACACATAGAGCAGGCTCTGTTTTTGTCTATAGCACATTAGCACCACCAAATGCTAGTGTGGTGAGTAACACTCCTGGGAGGAGTGAACGTAGCTCTAGTCTCGCTCCTCCCCTGACCACGCCTCCAATTAACGCTGGTCTATAAAAACACCTGTGCTGTATTTGCTCTTGCTTTCGTTCCTGCTGTGGAGGTGGTAAGTCGGCTGTGACCCTGGGCATCGCTTTTAGGAGTGGCGAGCCTGATTTTAATTTATGGTTTTTTTATTTTGTTAGGTTCACCTGCTGCTGTTTTGTCCTTTGTATGTTGTATTTCTTGGTTTGTTAGTTTCACTTGTCCTTTTGGTTATTTATTCAGGTTTTGGTCTTGTCATTTATTTTTTTGGTTAGTCAGTTGGGATGTTTGTTAATTTTATCTTCAGTTTTGTTTGGTTTTTCAGGAAGTTGGTCGCTGCATGGTCAAGGGGTTAAGCATATTGGTGAAGTCTCCCCACTCGTTTGTGAGTGAATGCACTGGGACACACACTTTTGGACTAATTTTGCTGTGCTGCACTGAGGTAAGGATTCGGTGGCACCCCTGGGCACCCTTTAGTTTAGTCTGCCTCTCAGCTGTGGCCCCCAGCTTACCTTTTTATTAGATTTACTTTCTTTTCAAACTTGTGCTTGTGATTTTTAGATTTGTGAGGCTTTTATCTATCTATAATAAAATCACCGTTTGAATTTGTTGTTTTGTGTATTAACACCTTTTTTTCCCCCCTCATTTAGCAGTTCCAGTATTATATTATGATTTGCGTTTCATTATTTAAATAAACGATTTGGTTAATCTTAACACGTTCCTGTGCTTGATCAGAACGAACCTGTGTGATCTCCTTTGAGTTCCTTACAAGACAATCTGTAACTGATTATTAACATCACATCCATTCCAGCAGTAATCAGTTCCTGGGTTTGAGATCCAGGTGGCGTTGTTGGTCCCTTAAGTCCCTCCACCATTGCCCTGTGCCACACTAGCTAGGAGGCTAGACTGGGTTTACTACTATGAAAAGGCAAGGGTACTATGAGCCACTACGGCCCAGTGGCTGTCATAAGTAGCCTACAATATTAGCTCTGTTGTTGAAGTGGCTGCCTTTCTATCTACACACAGTAATATGTAAAGTTCGGTCACTGTACCATATGGCACAGCATAATGACAGTAACAGTGTAGCTGGTAGACGGGCAGCTGCTATAACAGAGCTAATATTGACGCTAGCTACCAGCCCATACCTTCTCCCTCCCCATGTTTAAGGATCTAGCAAAATCCTCCAGTCTACAGAGTTAAATGCACACGATCTGTACCATTATGTTATAAATGGAGTGTCCCATACACAGCTAGCTAATGTTAGCTGTATCTCGCCGTTGCCATTATGAGATCCATTCCTTTGCTGTGAGAGCAGCACCACGTCTCTGTAACCTGAGACGACGCATCCAGACTTCTGTCTGCTTTAGATCAGCACCTGAGTATGGAGACACTCCATCTATAACATTCACAATAATATGTATTCTTTTCTGCTTGCAGAAATAAATATCCCAAAATTGCTATTGGCACCAGTTATATTTCAACCTAATTTTTGTCTTATTCATTCATAATTGTTTTTTATCCAAATGTGATCAGATCCTTAGTGATGGCCCCTGATAAGTGAATAGAAGGGTTATTATTGGACCCACCTATTGTAGTGTTTTCTTGAGCTGTCCATACTTGTGCAAACCGAAAATGTAACTTAGAATCATGTCAGGCCTAGTCTAGGGTATTAAAGGAACTGAACGCAGTTTTGGGGATATTGTTTTTGGTCCAACTGCCGCCAGATATCCTTCGTGTGAATGCAATAACTTGAAAAATATTCAGTTTAGAAATTCCATATTTTCCATATCAAATTAATCTCATGGAGAGGAAGAACTAATTTGATTTTGGATGAGTTACCATTTCTAGATTGTCCACAAGGGGCCGCTCAAAAGTTTAAAATCACTAACCACTCTTTTGTTCATATCTCTGGATCTATTTGTCTGATTTCAAATCAAGTGCAAATGAAAGGTCATGACCTGGGGATGCCTCACATCATGATATCATAGCTGTCTGGTTAAGGACTGGGGGCGTTCGGGGATATACCCCTAGCTGTTGCTTCTGATGGCATAAGCCTAGTTTTTGTGTTAGAGCATGTAATTGGGGTGTGGAGGGGATTTTAGGCAAAATAGTAAAAAATGCTCCAGGAAAACCTGTTGCACCCCACCTGTAATTATTGCTTGCTGGCATATGCCAAATTGTCAAATGTGTTTCATTTTTACCAGCACACCAGGCATATGTCCCTGAAGCGAAAAGTCAAAGCAGAGCGTGCACCCCTTGTCAATGACAGTGAAATCAGAAAGCTGAAAGAAGTTTGGCCACACAAAGCAGTCCAAAACCACCAGTGCATCTGCAAGTTTGTCAAAAGCCAGCTAGTCAGACATTTATAGTGGGGTTTTTTTTTTTTTTCCAATATTCTCATGTTTTTTCTGCCACACATTTTCTTACTAATGTATATAATGCAATGAGGCAGATATTAGAAGTAACATAAATCTTTTAGGCTTATTGTTGCCTCATCTGTCTACTCACTGTACACATGGGGTTTCTTATTCATCTAGTACTGTTTGATATTTTGTTCTAAAGCACTGCAGTATTCATTGAATGCTGGTCAATGATAGCGCTAACATTTAATGTCCGTCACCATAAGCACATCATCTCTGTTCTTTTGCCAAAGGATCTTCCTATTGGGAGGATTCAGTGTCTGTGGAGGCCCATGTTAAAGTGCTGCAAAGAGTATCAGAAGACCCATCCAGACATCTCCATGTGGGGGGGGGTTTATTTCCTGGGTCTTAAACGCCAAACAGTTTGAGGATAAGTCATTAGCAAGTGCATGTACAATAGCAGCTATAAAACATGGCAGTTTCTATGTAAGCTAATCAGATATGTCAGTCATTTACTTATTTGTTAGAAGTTGTTGTTGCATGTTTTTCTTTTATGAAGGGCGGACCTGCTACACCCCATCCAATCCACACAGCTGATGGATAAAGACTGGAAAGTGGCCATCACTGGAGGAGGGCTCAGTGTGGTGAAGGTAGATGGAATAGTTACAACTACAACCAAGGACAATTCCAGAGTACTGTTCCTGCTGCTTGCACTTTTAAATCTAATAACATCATTTTCTTAAAATGTAGTCAATAAAGAATTTAGTTGAATCAACAGCTCTAGCTTATTGCTGGTCCATAAAACATTTGTGTGCAGTCTTTATATGTTGACTGTGTGTAAACAGGGGCTTAAGGTGCAAAATACAGACAATATGCTGATCATATAAGGTGTGGCTATTAATGGTAGGTATTTATAAAGAGGGACACAAGTCTGCAACAAGTTAGCTGAGTGTTTAATTGCTGGAGTGTTATTTGAAACTAATAATGAACAGCTCTATGAGCTTGATGCATTCAGTTCTGTATTTAAGCGCTGAAGGAATTTCAAGACATTCAGCTTGTTGATGCCTGAAAATGTAAACAATTGAATCTGCATTTTATAAGGTTATGTATTAGAAAAGTAATGGAATGTTGTTGCACACATGCTTCAATTTAGCATTGAAAATAACTATTTTGACAAATCAGTTCTATAAAAAAAAAAATCCTGATTAAAATGTACGAAGTGGAATGGTCAACATTTTAAAATATGGATTTTGCTATGATGCTGATTAATGATTTAATAAATTGTTAAATGTTTTCTCTCGTTTTTTAAATGTATATTTTTGCCTCATAAAGGTACAAAATATCCTGTCGCTCCAGCAGTATCTCATTAGGTACTTGTGTACCTTCTTAAAAGGTGCATATTTGTTGCAGGGCATAAGGGTACATTTTTGTCCCTGGGGTGCATAAATGTCCTTTTAGAGGTACAGAGCGGAAGGTACCAAAATGTACCAATGTTCAGAGGTATGTGCTTATACCCCTCTAGGGTACAGCTGGAGTGACAAACTCTATGTACCATTTTAGGTACATTTCTGTCCCTTGATTTCTTGGTGTGCGCCCACCTCCGAAACCTGACAATGAACATCAGTGTTAATGTTGGTTTGACCTGTTTCTGCAGTGAAAAGGTCTAAGTTTCTTGTGTTGCGTTATAGTTATACAACAGAGTAGATGCACAGTGTGTATTTTTAAGCTAGGAGGAACAATTACAGAAATAATGCATTCTGTTGATTTTAGTTTTTTTAATGCTGAATGTTACAAGAGGTGATGGATATCTTTGTATATGCAGACTTGTGCTTTTTGTTATGGGAAAAAAAAAAGGACAGGTCTTCAAGTGAACTCTGTGATGAAGGATGATGAGCGCCGAAGTATTCAGCAGGAGCTACAACTATTTTGTGTAAGTATTCAAGTCAAACTGTTGTTGGTGTATTAGTGTTTCTGGAATTTTATCACTGTGTGGGTTTATCATCTCTTATGAATGATGCATGTTTTGGGGATGTATTGATATTTGATCTTGTAAATGTTTGTTTCTTTTACAGTACACTTGTAATGACCACACTGTGGAGCATAGAGGCCTTTACCAGCTGACAGTCCAGATATCTGAGTGGGTTCTGGGTGTCCATAGCAGGGAAGTAAGAAGGCGCAAGGCTCAGGAGCAGGGGAGTGCTGCCTTACAGAAAGAGTTGAAGGAAGCAAAGGGAAAGCTGGAGATGGCAGAAATGGAGGCCTGTTTTTAGAGAAGTGATGAGCTTAGCAGTGGAGTTGATAGTGTGAGTTGAAAAATAACATTGTTATATTGCTGAAAGTTATGATTGAATATAATCTGTTTTACCTTGTCACTGTGTTGTTATGACTGAAAATATAATGCTTTTTTTTTTTTTTTTTGTCAAATTGTTTATAGAGATGGAAGATGTTGGCAGCCAAACTGATGGTGGTGAAGAGAAGGTGTCGTCTTTTCGTTGGACAAAGAGGAACGCAGTCAATCGGAATTCACTGAAGCGTTCTTTATTCAGCAAACGGTCGGACAGCGTTTCACCGTTGGAATGCATACAATTCAAAATGTGTTAGTTTGACAGTCCTTTTTTTATGGTACACAGGGATGTTGACACAAACATAATTATGTGACATAATTTCAAAGGATGGAACTCGTCCAGACCAGCTCACTCCCAGTCCATGTGAGGTACGTGGTGACCCCACATGTCGTCATATTTGAAGGACTTCTCCAATGTTATAACCTTCTAAACCCTAGATGTCACAGTGTCTCCAGAATTTTTTATAAACATGTTCAGATTGTTTTTGTGGATTGATAAGGTCCAGTCTAAGGCTGACTGCCTGGCGCTTACTCATGAATGGCCTTGTTTACAGGGTGATTCTGTACTGTGACATTTTGCGGTCTCATCTTTTGGTTTTGGTCAATACATTACAGTATTAGACATTAACTTTGGCAAAATACTAGTATTAAGTATTAGATCCACAAAAGGGAGGACGGATGAAGCTGACATGGATGAAAATTAAATGGGAGGAGGGATGAATATTGTTTTGTACATGAGTGCATATTTTGCATTTCTAATAGTTTTGATTGTGTTTATTTGTTCATTTGGAATGTGTTAGTGAGAGCTCTCATGTTACTGACACAGATAAGTGATGTAATATTTTTCAATCTGGAATCTATAATTGTTAATTAGTAGATTTTTAAATATTGAAGTAGTTACAGATTCACATATAAATGACCTGTATTGATCATTTGGCAAATGTGAGGAGTCAAACTTTGGCAGAAGCAGTGAGAGGTTGACCATGTCCAATTAGAGGACAGGTGAGCGAACAATGGTAATTTGGTTGAAGTAAGAATTTGAAGCGTAAATTGACCAATCTATGAAGATGTTTTGATTGTTTTTTTGTTTGTTTTTTTTTTTTTAAAAAAGGGGTAAAAAAAAAAAAAAATGAAATGAGACTTCTACTTTAAACAAAGGCTGGGTTATGGCAATATGGTAAAAACTCACCTGGTGTGAACTCTGGGGCATGGAATCTAACAGGCTGAGCTTCATCTAATGTAGTCTAGATTTGACAGGTCCGAATACAGTGGTTTGTGATATGGGCCTGGTCTAATACGGTCTGGATGGGGGAATAAATCTGTGAAATCATCCTTTTTTGCATTTTCACAAATAGAATGAAGAGTCTACAAATCAGAAACTGTGATCTAAAAGAAGAGATGGAGCTTCCATGTGAATTAAGCCCAGACTTGACAGGTCTAAGTATAGTGGTTTGTGTTCTAGGCTTGGTCTGATGTGGTGTTGATGGAAAAGAAGCTGTGAAATTGTCCTTTTTTTATATATATATTTTCACAAATAGAATACACAGCATGAAAAACCAGATCATCTGCCCTATAAATACATGCCAAGTTCAATGATTCCCAGTAGTTAATGTGAGTTTACAAAGAAGTTTAGCTATGGCTTAAACTGGTGGATATGGACCATCAGATGTAGGTTCACCTCACAGCAGAGGTGTGAATGGCACTAATTAACCCCCCCGTTGAACCTGCTGGATGTGTGCTGTGCTATCACATTTGTGATTTCCCATTTACTTCTCATCTTAGATCAAGTGTTTGCTCCTGGAGGATTCTGTTGGGTTTCTGTAAATTGGCTTCAGAGTCTGGTTTCGACTGGCTCTATATGTAAAGTGCCATGAGATAACTTATATTATGATTTGGCGCTATATAAATAAAATTTGATTTGATTTTGATCGTTACCACCTCTTTCCTGGATTTCCTCTGACTTTTGGGTTTCTTGCTCAGACTAATGGTGCGTACCTATGCTTAATTTGGAGTGTTAAACAAGGATTGTGTGTTGTTTGAATGTGTCAGCGCTTCATGATAACATACAGGATTTAACATGATGCAAAGCCTATGCCAAACTAAAGTAATGAGATGACCAGACCTGGCCACTGATGACCACTTCCCCTTAGACCACCTCTTGCTCTGGTGCAGGGATGGTGTAAGAAAAAATTATTGTAGGAGTTTGATGTACTGGCTTTTATAGTTGACGTGAGCTTAATGGCAGATACACGTTTTAAATCCAGAAAATTGCTGACCAGCCTAATCATTACTTATTTTTGTAGGTGCACCTAACTGACAGTGACGGGATGCCTATGCTGTCACAGTTGCTATAGTCTGCTGCCTACCTGCAGATGGAGAAGATGGAGCCAGTGCCAGAGGTTCGAGCCAGGTCTTCACCCCCTGTTCCCAGGTGGTCGTGAGAGGAGAAGTCACTGCATTCAAACCCCTTTGAGTGGACAGTCGCTGGACCATGTGAGAAGGTAATGTGGTGTTTACTACAGTTGTGTGGTTGAAAGTACAGGGTGTCACAAAATAACTGATATTTGAGATGTCCATATCAGAGTGACTACATGGTCAGAAGAAATGATACTTAATAGGATTTATTTTGGACATAAAATGTTTTATTCTACAATTTTCAAATGAAAAATTCTGGGGGATGGTAATTTTATGATGTTCCAAAGTTATTACAAATGTTCAATGTGTGCGCTTCTTGTGACGTGGCACACTTCAAGTCCAGGCCATCCAGATCCTTTTTTCTGACACAAACAGCCTTCCTCTTGAAACTTCTTATGCCACGTCCAAATCTATTTCCTGTTGGCGTTTGTTTATGAAATTTTCTAACAAATTCATGTTACACATTCATGTTTGACTGAGTTTGGGTGTACTTCAATACACAGAATGCCTTTTCTGTTGCATTAAACGACATGTCTATTCCTGAAAGCAGAACAATAAAAATGATTACACTTTTTTGAGCAAAAAGAGCAAACAAATTTATTGGGACACCCTGCATTTCAAGTAATGTAAATGACTCGTATAGTTAAGATTATTTTCTGTATTTGTAGTGAAGACGACTTGACCAGCTGCCAAGAAGAGGGCGGTTCAGTAAGAGGTTTGTCATCTTTGTTACATACACTGACTTATTAATTAAACTCTACTTGTTTGGTTACATGTTTTCTAATCATCTGTTTTTATTGTCAGGGGAATGTGGTGCTGAAGGAATGTTCTATCATGCTAAACCCTGTGTGGTTTAGTAGGGAACTTCTGGATGTGTTGGGCAATGGTGCCATCCACGTTCCTGCTCCTGTTTCCACAGCGGTCACGGCGCACCAGAAGGTAAGTTGGATGATTTTAAACTTATGTCATTTTGGTTTTATCTGCTTGATGATTTCAGACAATCTGCAATGCTGTTTCCTATGGTTGGAACTGAACAATTCCCCAAATATGTTTTGTGCTTCTCTTATTTTTCTCTTTTCTTAGAAGACTCTTATTTTCTCTTATTTTAGAAAAGTGCGAGGGAAAGTTGCCCGAGACCTGTTGCATCTCAGCACAGAGTGGTCCAGCCAGAAGTTTGTCTTTATATATTAAATAGTTCACTTCTTTTGAAATTTTTTAGCACAGTTAGGCTAATCAGTGACAACTTCTTTCCATATTTGATCATATGTCGTAAGTTAGTGTGAAGTTATGAAAGGTGCCTGCAGGTTACATGGTGTTTGTTCATTTATTTTTCTTAGGAGGAGGCAACTGCGCTGATGGCCAAGGCTTCTCCCATCCCATTGCCTGTCTGTGTTGCCACATTGGCTGAGAGGGAGGAGGTCAGCGCACCTCCTTCTGATCAGTCACTGGGGGACAGCAGGAAGGTATGTACATTTTACAAATAGAACAGTTTTGTCAGTCTTGTGGTGTTAAAAAGTAGATCCCATTCAGAGCTCCCATTAGATGCCTTCTGTGACTGCCTGCAAGCTGAGCATTAGCAGAGTCACCAAACCTGTACTGAGGTTCATGCATTGAAGTTTATGTCATCTGCATTGTCTTCTGTCATTTGTAGAACCAACCATAGGACAGCACTAGAGACCATAAATTAAAGCAGAGAAGACAGCAATAACCAAACACTTGGCAAAGTTTGTGGCAGAGTGTTGAGTTCCTGGAAAAGAACACTGTATGCAATGCATACAAGCAGAGAAAGCCTTGGGTCAAAGATCCTGGAAGGATGTCAAAAAATATGTGTACAATACAGTTGTCACTTTGATCCGAAGGTCTGCTTCATGGCAACTTAAGTTTTAAAGATCTTTATTGTACAATATAACGCTGTGGGCTGGTGAATGATCACTGGTTTAGCCACTAATTCCTGCTTTTAATGCATTGTGATACTGTTTGGTTTATGCAGTACTGTTCCAACAGTTGTTTTAAGACTTAGCAGTAAGGTCTTTAATGGTGACAACAAACACTTATTTCCACCATCTATTAAATGGACAAATATTTTTTCAATCATTTGTTCAACATAAAGTCTTAAAAATCAAAAACACATCTAAAACAGTTTTCTAAAGTTAAAGATGAGGTCTTCTCTTTATTTTGTCCAAACGGCACTTAAGTTTACTATCACCAGAGACAAAGAAAAGCAGTAAACACTCACAGTTGATATGGTTCTGGTCACCGGAGTTGGCAATGGCATCTTTATTGGATGATTTTTGCTCTTAATATGTATTGTTAAAGCTTATTTCAGTACAACTGTGCCTTTTCACAGCCTTATTTGTGGGAATCTTTTTAATTCTACGAGCCTCGTACTGCATCTTTTTAAATCTATACCCACTGATCCGTCATGTCTCACAGCACTTAGTAAAAATTTGAACATGAACAACCCTCCTCCCTCCAAAGCCCCGCCTGCTTCCCCCTGCCTGAGCTCTGACGCTCACCTCCTCTCACCTGATGCCTGCTTTGGAAGTGGAGGTAGAGGTGGAGGTGTGGTCCACTTCGGCGTGTCCGCAGACCCCTCCCTCTGCAGTCAGACACATCATCCACCTGCTGCATTAGAAGACCCTGTATGTAAGGGTCTGGTCTGTGCAGCGCTGGGTCAGTGTCATCACTGCACATCATCACCTGGGCGGACTGGGCTGCACCATGAGCGCGCAGACTTGACGACATTTGAGGTTTCATAGTCCATACATTTATCATCCTACATAATCCTACATTGTGTGACACCATGTACATGTATGTGGAGTAAAGTTGAGCTTTGTGCAGACCCGTCTGCAGAGGCAAGTACGCCCAACTTCCGGACTTTTATCTCCATTCTTCATTCACTGGACTCTGGCTGCTACAACTTGGTTTTTCCTTTTGTTACCCTTGGTTGTTGTTTCTAATTATAAATCCATTTTTTTGAGTTCTATCCATTTGAGTTCTATCCACTCACATCCCTAGACAGCATACTGCGGTCAGTGACAGGAGGAGCAGCGAAGGAAACGTCAGATTCAGAGGCACCGGTACCGGATGCAGGACTGGGTAACAGATGATTGACAGGAAGCTCAGCCAGGCTCGGCCAGTTGTTTTATTTGGACCTAATAAAATGATCGGTCAGATTTTTATCAGAAATATGAGAATTAAACCTTTCTTTAGTTTCAAAACCTGTTGGATTTCTTTTACATTTTAGTTTGACACACACTTATTAGGAGCATTTTAAGGCGACAAAAGAAAAGTGTAAAAATGCCACATCCTACAGTATAGCTTTAAAAATACTTTGTGCAAAGCCACACAATAGCAGCAAAGAACTACAAGTAACACAAGGCAGTTAAAATGGTCTGGCCAGAAATGGCACCGTGGCCCCGCCCCAATGAAAAGGTCCTCACTCCATTGGTAAAAGTGTGATATTTTACTTTTTTTTTTTAAAAATCTTAAGTGGAAACTGGAATGAGGGTGCCACTTATTGTTGTCATCTGGTATTCATTTATCTCCATGTACAGCAGAAAGGGAGGTCTGCACTTCACTGGTTAATTTACCCGGTCCTCACCCTGATGTCCAAACAGAAATGTGTGTGTGTGTGTTTGTCTTTATCACATGGTGGGAACCAGCATTCGACAGCACACTCACAGTGTAGGGACCAAAATGTTTGTGGAGACCAAAACCCTCATTCCCATGGAGGAAATAATTGAATTCATAGAAATTCAGGCCACAGGGATGCCCTGTCATATGTTCAGGGGCTGCCCCACAACTCATGAAAACTGGTTAAGTGTGCTTAGGTGAGTTTAACTCAGTAGTAACTGAGAAGTAAGAGTGCTTTACAAAAATGGAAAAGAGAAGTTAAAAACACACAGTTACAGTTAAAACATAATCAATTAAACATTAATAATAATCAATTAAAATAGGTAATTAAAATAAAGTAAAAAAAAAAAAAAAAAAAAAAGAGGTCAGATAGAACCTTTCAGTAGTAGTTTGCCCAGTTGAACCATTTTCAGTCTGGACTGAAA
>JAPQRP010049810.1:0-11995 GCA_037367295.1 Apogon hyalosoma
TAGATAGATAGATAGATAGATAGATAGATAGATAGATAGATAGATAGATAGATAGATAGATAGATAGATAGATATCAATGTACACCATACATGTTGGAATGTTGTTTCCACTTTATTTTACTCTATTTAAAAAATAAAACAAAATACAAAATTCATGTCACATCATCTTCTACTGCTTTTCTGAAACTGGGTCACAGGGGAAGCAGCTGAAGCAAGGATCTGTCCACTTCCACTTCCTGCCACTGCACAAACTGCAGTGCACCAGCCCATTATGGCCCTTCTGACAGGTGGTGAGCCCATCAGAAACTGGGAATATCCTGACCAGGATACAAACACCAGCTTCCTGCACCAAAGTCAGTTAATATTCATTCCAATCTTTATTATTTAGGATTAACGTCATCTAGTGTACATTTCTTAAAACATAATACATTGATATGTATAGCTTTTCTTGAATTAGTGTCATAATTTAGAGTGAATTATTTTTATGCTTACGGATGTATGGTATAGTGAGGGGCCCCCAAACTTGTCTTTCTTAGGGCCTGAGATCACATAAACTGTGATGACACTGTCACCACAGATTGCTGATGTAGGATACTTCAACATTTGACTGAACCTGTCAGAATGATAACGTTTGGTTCAGCAGGTTGTAATGTATCAAAGTGGTTTAAATACCTACACAGTAATTGTTTTTGTTTATTTCTTAATGCAGGTGTGTCTGACTGATGTCTGAGAGAAAGTGGTGAGAATCTCATCCAAATTCACAGATTGTATAAGGAGAAAAAAGCTCCATGAATATTCTATAGACACCATGAGAACGGAAATCAGCATTTCTGGAAGGTAACAACAACTCTCTATGTATTCCTCCTTGACTTCTCATTTCTCCTATAATCTCATCTGTATGACCCTCAGTTGACTAGAGATGTACGTCAGAATCCACGTGGAGAGAATTTTTTCTCTTTCTTTTCGCCCACTGACTGGTATGATTCAACTCAGCATTTAGAGCAGGGTTGAGAAGAGCGTAGGCTTAACCCGCTTGTGCCTATCTCTCTCGCTCCATCTCACTACTCCTTCCTTTCTGCACAAAGCTTCACTGCTGCTATATTTTATGAAGAAATTAAATCCTGCATTTCTGTATGCCTTGCCATGAAGCCTACAATAGACAGACAGATAGAAAGGAACAGCTCAGTGGTGGGATGTGTGATGGAGGTGGGGACCAAAATGACCAGCTGACTGTGAAAGAAGCATGAATCATATCTTTAACACCTATCTTCTGTCAGATTTGTCCTTAACTGTTCACTGCAGACTACTTGTTAAGGTTATTTATTCCTGCAGTATTTCTGCATCAAATTAATCATATTAGAGTAAGGTTAGTGGTAAATCAAAATAAATCTCAGGTATCCAGTGCTGTCAGAAGATTACCACAGAACAGCACTTCGCTGTGTTCAGGAAGCACAGGTGAGCTGGCTGTGCATCCGTGACATAAGTAAATCATTTTAGGGGGAAGCACCAATTAATACAACCAGCTTTTTTCCTGTCTTGGCACTAGAGTTGTGTAGTGAACAGTAATTTACTGATGCCAGTCAAATTGCTGAAATACTATTGAGTGCTTTGTCATTTGTTGAAGGAATGCACGGGTGTGACATTTTCAGCTCCTATAATAATACTCATTGCCAAGCTTTCAGTATTTGCTGATACCCGATACCAGTGTAACTAATAAGCAATATGTCACTCTGAATTAAAGAGACTGGGAATCATTCTGTTATATTAAAAGTAACAGGCTTGACTTGAAGCACTGCTTTCTGACTTGGGGTGTAAAACATACCTGCCGAAGGTTCCAATCTGGCCAATGGGATGAATATGCAAAGTGCAAAAATTACACTGAAGATATAAACAGTCCAGGATGTCAAATTCATTTTAGTTCCAAACTTCAATTTCCAAAATTTTAACAATATACCTACACAAATGTTTTGTAAATTTGTAGATCCACTGTGATCTGAAAATTGTAATGCACATGTGTAAATGATAAGCTGAGGCATAATATTGTTAAAATTCACTTATTTTTCTTCAGAAATTTCAGGTTGTTCATGGTTATGCAGGTTATTCACATTTTATTATGAGAGGATAGGCTGTGGATGTAAACATTTTTTTATAATTTTACTTTTTTTGCACTAAAACAAAGCCACCAAAATTTAGTTATCATTATTTATAGGGTATTGTGTTCTTATTTTATTGGTCCAGCCTACTTGAATTCAAATTGGACTGTACTAAAATAAGTTTGACATCCCTGTACTAACAGTTTCTTAAAAAGTGTTATTGAATATATACCCATGGATCAGAGTCACTGTCAGGTTACTAAATCATGAGAACAATGTTTGTCAATGTACAATTGAAAGGGATTTAGGACTTTCATCATCTACAGCCTATAATATCATCAAAAGACAAACCTCTCCACAAAAGAGGCCAGGCTGAAAACCAATACTGAATGCCCATGACCTTCGATCCCTCCCTCCATCCACTGCATTAAAAACAGACATCATTCTTTAAAGGACATTACCTTGTGGGCTCAGGAACACATAAGAAAACCATTGTCAGTTAATACAGTTCATCACCAAATCTACAAGTGCAAGTTGAAGCTCTACCATGCAAAGCAAAAGCCATATATTAAAAGCACCACCAGAAATGGAGCCAAGCTCACCTGAGATGGACTGATGCCAAGTGGAAACGTGTGCTGTGGTTTTACAAGTTCACATTTCAAATTGTTTTTGGAAATCATGGGTGTTGTGTCCTCCATGCTAAAGAGGAAAAGGACCATTCAAATTGTTATTAGCACAAAGTGCAAAAGCCAGCATTAGAAATGGTACAAGGGGTGTGCTATTGCACATGGCATGCGCAGCTTGTATATTTGTGAAGGGACCTTTACTGTTGAAAAGTACAAACAGGTTTTAGAGCAAAATATGCTGCCATTCAAGCAACATCTTTTTCAGGGACATCCCTTTCAGCAAGATAATGCCAAGCTACATTCTACAAGTGTTACTACAGCATGGCTTCGTAGTAAAAGAACTGTACCAGACTGGCCTGCGTGCAAGTCCAGACCTGTCCTAGTGAAAATATGTGGACATTCTGAAAAGCAAATTATGAAAAGCAAAATGTAAAAACACAGCCTCTGGATTTTTGAGCAACTTAAGTTGTACATCAAGTAAGAATGGGAAAGAATTCCACGTACAAAGCTTCAGAAATTAGTGTCCTCAGTTCACAAAGGCTTATTGAGTGTTGTTAAAAGGAAAGGTGATAGAACACAGGGCTAACCCTAACCCTAACCCAGTTCTTTTGGAATTGCAGACATCAAAGGAAAAAGGGGTGAATATTAAATTAATTAAACAAATTTATCAGTTTGAACATTAAATATGTTGGCTTTGTAGTGTGTTCAATTGAATAATGGTCAAAAAGAATTTGAAAATCATTGTTTTCTTTTTTTATTTATATTTTATGCAACATTCCAACTTCCCTTGAATTGAGGTTGTAGTGTTGTGGTGGCCACAACCTTATCTGTCTCAGGTCAAAAGGTCACACTCATCAGTAGCATACACTGTCAGTTTCATTGGTGCAATCATTTTATTTATTTGTTTGGTTATCTTTTGTATCTTTGTCATTTTACTCCATCTCAGTTTTTAAACTTTTTATTGTTCTGGTCACAATCTTTTAGGAAGCATCACATTCCATCTGAGCATGACAGTTTTTCTCATTGTTGTTGTTGTCTAACTAAAAACATTACAATCATTTTGGACAGCCACTACTTCAGTATTTTGACAAAAGCTGTTAGACTTTTAGCATTGTGTTTAGCACTGTTGGTTGAGGTGTCTTTGTACTGAATGAACATAACTGTTTACAGTTTCTATAAAAAGTATTCTGGCCATTCAATGTTTTCCACTTTTATTGCCTTCATAAATGGAATAATGGTCAATATAAGTTAACTTTTATGAAAAGAAACTACCAAAACTTAATGTCAATGAAAACAAATCTCTACAAAGTAATATCAATAAAAAACAAAACATAATGTGCTGCACACTGATAATACCCCTCAGCCAAATATAGTGTAAGATTCTGTTGAAAGTTACTGCCCTATAATTTTGATTAGTGTCTTTGTGTACAACTTATTACATACATATTTATATTTGAAAAGTACTCAGATATTATAACTGCACAAGACACAAGGCCATTTGACCTTGTAAAAGTAGGTCAAGGTGACCTATTTTCAACAGGCTTCTGCTCCATGCCAAGATGCATCCACAGAATACATTTGGTGCAGATATGTCAATGCATTCTTCAGATAATGCGATTAAGTTGTTGAAAAGACATGTCGCCATTTGACCTTGAAAAAGTAGGTCAAAGTCACTGATTTTCAATAGGCTTCTGCTCCATGCCAAGATGCATCCACAGTAGGGCTGCACGATTTTGGCCAAAAATAAAATCCCACTATTTTCCTGTAAAAACTCAATTTAAATTTTTGGGTAAAACTACAAAAGACAACAGAAAGTCAGCATGTTGTTTTCGTGAGCAGCCCACAATGCAAGACACTGCTCCTTACCTCAAATCTTTGATGGTATCACATGATGGGCTCACAGAAGCGAGACCAATGTAAGTCAGTGACAGGCATCAGTCATGCGTGCATATGTGTGTGGACCACATAATATGAGTGAGCCCCAAGCGTTTATATTTAAATTGGGGGATCTGTGCGTGGGAGAGACTGACCCAGGACACGCTGGAGGGATTATATCTCTGGGCTGGCCTGGGAACGCTGCGGTATTCCCCCAGAGTTGGTGGATGTGCCTGGGGAGAGGGCTGTCTGGGCTACTCTGCTGGAGCTCTTCTGGATCGGAAGAAGATGGTACAGTACAGATCCATGTGGGACAATGTAAGATGAGTCATCCCCATGCAGTTATATTAGAATTGAAGGATCTGTGCATGAAACCACTGCTTACTTTGGTATCACTACTGCGGGCCCATCACAGATTTAATGTTCATCATTACATGGACTTCTAGATCACTCTCACAGATAGGAGTAGGAGCCTATGGTAGCGCGAGAGAGATGAAATCAATTTGACTATTTCCTTTTTTTAAAAATCGTCCTAATTAAAAAATCTGATTATGATTTAAAATCGATTAATCGCGTAGCCCTAATCCACAGTATAAATTTGGTGCAGATATGTCAATGCAATCTCCAGATAAGGAGATTATGTCGTTGAATGGACAAACAGACAACAAAATTATTACAATATCCCTCGGCCAAGGGGTAAAAATATACTGTATAATGTAAAATAAAAAGTGACTATTTCAACACATGTCCAGCCAACTGATGCTTATAGTCTCACAACTAGTGAAACAGATCACTTGATTGTTGTGAACATGTCGAGTTTAAAGACACCAACAGTAATATGCAAAAGTCATAGACCACCTTTAGTTTTATTATTGCTTTTGCAGGGTTGAAAGCCATGCATATTTATTTCTCATACTCTTTTCTTCAGATACAAGAAAATACAGAATTATATGCACAGCCATAAAAGGACACACAACTGAACTAAATCTGTTGTAAAGGTTAATGTTGATTTACTGTGACCCCTGTCCCCATGACAAGAGCAGGTATAAAACATCAGAAAATGCAACAAATCTCATATTTTCTGAACAAAAGTGTTAACAGTATCTTAAGTGCAAAGGGAATTCACATTAAATACAACTACTTTGGTTTATACAAGCTGCTTTTTCCCCTGAATCTCTTTATTTCATGCTATACATGCTTACCATATATCCAATTGCATCTTCATAAAGAGACTGAGAAATGCATAGGTGTGGTTATTAGAACTTTACTAAAACAATGAACATAATGTTGGCCTTGGGTTTTTGCATAGCACTGTATGTTTGGAATGGCCAGTAACGGCTGATTTAGTATTCCTGGCTAAAATTACACCAAAAGAATACTCCTAGTATCTCAAAGATGAGGTTATTGAAAACTGTAGGAACAGATGGATGCCAAAAATCTCCACATTACTGACCATTCCCTGGAGTAGAGATGTGACGATTAGATATTTTGGTGCTATGATTATTGTCAGAGAAATAATCGCAGTTTCACAATTACTACAATTATTTTGCGCAAATTCATTTAACAACAGTACTTATTAGGGCTGTCACTTTTAATTTGAACTTCAGACATTCGTTCAAGCCTGAGGTAAAAAGTTCAAATTCAAACTGTAATTACCTGTTCAAATGTTGGCTGTAGTCTCTACAGGTGCATGAGGCTATTCTATGCAGTTTGCCTTGTGATCAAACACAGCATGTTTACTTCATCAGTTCACAAGTAAACCCCCCCAAGGCTTGTATGACAGTCTGAACTGCTGGAGAAGAATGGTCTACTCTACAAAAAGCTATGCAGCCAGATTGTTGTGAATGGGTTGCGCAATGGTAGTCTGAAGCTGCATAGATGACAGTAGCAAATGCAAACTCCATTAAACCTAAAGTGAGATCGCATTTTACCCAATTTCTAGTTGAATATAGATTGTGTTCTTGAGCAGTGGATAGAGAGAGACGGTCAGCTTGTTCCTTCTCTGCCAATTTCACTCATGGAATGTTTAATGCAGTGCTTGTGTAACGTTGCTTTGGTTCTGTGCGGGAAGCGGGTATTGGTGTGTCTTTGGTTCTGCTCTTAATCTACTGTACTTTATGAGATGGTTTTTGGCAGCCTTGACAATTAATTACGTTTGATGTTTAAAATTGTGATTAATCGTAACACCATGACATTGTTACAACCCTACCCAAATAGTTGAGTTAAATGCATTATTAAGAAATGGAAGGAGAATGGCACATGGCCATTCTCCTGGTCTGAAGGAAACGCTACTGAAAATGTGAGGTGTGAAGGGAACGGTGGTGCTAGTAGTGATTGGGGCACTGGGGGCAGAAACCCCTAACCTTAGTGGGTGGCTCCAGAAGATACCAGGAACAACATCTGTTATTCTCTGTCCAGAAGAACACTGTCCTAGGAACAGCTAAGATCCAGTGCAGAACCCTCAGTCTAACCAACTTCTGATCACTTCTCTGATCATTTCAAAACTCTGTCCGAAGTGACTCTAGTAATTCTGCAAGTTCAGTGTTCAAACAAAATTATATTAAATGAATGAATGAATTATGTTGTATGTCAAAGAACGTTACCTTTGGGTTAAGAAAGTAATGAACAGAAAACTACAGGTACTGGTGTTTGAGCAACGGCAGTGACATCTATCTATCTATCTATCTATCTATCTATCTATCTATCACTAGGGGTGAACGCACTGTTTCTGCTTATGAGCTATTTTTCAAATGGCCAAGAAAAAAATGATGTATATCCACTATATATTCATATATATATCAGCTCAGTAATGAAGGATAGACTGGTGAAATTTACATATAAAAAACATGACTGAAAACACATGCTGTGTATTTTTATTTGTATTTAAATTACTATTTTAATATAGTGGTACATGTGCTTTGGCATTTCCTAGTGGTGATATGTGGTTATAGTGCCTCAGAAAACTGACTTATATACTGTACCCCACAAAAAAAAAAAATTCATCAGCTGCCACTGCTTGCACACACTGAGCCTTTCAAACTGTAGATCTAAAAATGTATGAAAATAGATGAAGACAAACAAGAGAAACAAATGTATGTTAACTAAATTGAATTTGTAGTACAGTGGAAACTGGCAGCCTCAGCAAATCAATGTATAGTAGCAATGAAACTTTCCATGATCAGATGGATAGTAGTGTTCCTTCCAAAGAAATATTGATTTGTTTCTGCAACTTGCTTCAAACACATAAGGTTTACTTGCAGTGAGATTTCAAGGTTCTTGTATGGAAGTAATATAATGTTGTTATTATATAATATTAATGTAATGTTATAGGTAAAAAACTATCTGAAGTCACACATGTAGTAATAGCAATATAGTAGCTTCAGCCTCTACCATGTAAACAGGTTTGTGTTTGGAAAGGCAAAGTTCTACAGTCATAATGAAGTACACTGATTTGGTCTACCAAAATAGATAAATTTGAGTTAACAATTTACTGTCAGACAAATATTTGCCATTAACAATATTGTCTATATACACCACTACTGTAGTATGAGTCCAATAATTGTTCAATCACACACACGCCTGCTGAAGAAGTGACAAAGAATTTTGAACATAAAAATCGAATTACATTGGCTTGTCTTTTAATATAAAATGTGTAGATATGACATGATAAAATACAAAGGACATTATTGAAATATTAAACTAATGTACAAAATCTTATGAACAAGTCTCTGTTCCAGAATGTAAAACAAAAATGGTACAAGAGGTTTATTCCAGCAGACAGTCTTCTAAATACAAGAACTCAGTGTTGCTAAAAGTAATTAACCAGGCACTGTTTATACACATTATTTTATTGTATATTTATTGTATAGTATTTACTTGTTTGTTGTGTACAAGTGGATGCCTTTCTTCTGTACTGTTAAATCAATTTACCTCTTGGTACTAATAAAGAAACATGAACCTGAATCTAAATTCAGTTTAATTAAACTCAATACACTTTATCCCCAAGGGGCAAATACACTATCTTTTTTCCTTCACTGATAGCACAGGCCTTTTCCAAGACGGCAATACAGAATTCATCAGGCTCACCATGTTTCTGAAAGCATAGATCATAAGGGAGCATTGTCACAGGGGTGGTTAGGACCCAATTGCAACACACAGAAGCAGTAGTTCAGTGTCTTTATTTATATGAACCAACAGTAGAGGGGAGCGGAAGAAGATATGTAGTTTTTGAGTAGCTGGCAAGCAGGTATACTGGGAGACAGGCAGACAGACGTGGCCCAGGATGACAAGTAGACAGGTTTACTGAGAGCCAGACAGACTGACATGGTCCAGGATGACAGGAAGACAGGTTTACCAGGATACAGGCAGACAGACAGGGTCCAGGACAACAGGTAGGCAGGTATACAACATGAAACAAAAACATAGCTGGAGTGTCAAGCAGGTACTGAAGATTACAGTCTGGCAGCGAACTGAGAGTATAGGAGTGAATATATCCTGTCAGCTTGATGAGCTGCAGCTGAGTTCTCAGGTGAACAGAGTTGGCTGATGAGGTGGGTGTGGCTGAGTGAGAGAGGAAGCAGACAGGTGAAAAGGAATTGGCTGAAAGGTGTGGCAAGGTGAGGGAGAGGACAGTGGCAGAGATCCCAGATGAAAACAGTGACTGGAATGAGGTGACAGGGTCAGGGAGGAAATGGTAGGGAACCAAACTATGACAAGCATGAGACATCATTTTCACACATGGATTTACCACCACAGAGTCCATTGAGAACCTTTGGGATGTCCTGAAGAAGACTGAACACAGTAGTCTGACTCTCCCATCAACAATAGATCTTGCCAAAACAATTAATGTGAATCTAGCCATAGCGCATCAACATATGTATCCCATAATCAAAGCTAAAGGCAGTTCATTGTAAAATTATGTGACTATGCCTCCAAAGCTGTGTGAAAATGTGTTAAGCTAAAGAAGCCTTAATTGGCTAAAAGTTATAATATTAACATGGTAAGGATTTTTATTCATGTAGTGTAGTGTAATGACAGATGCAGTGCGAAGTATTCAGACACAGGAAAATGAAAAACTTCACTGCTGTAAACAACATTTTCTGGCCATCTGAGTATAGATCCCTGAATTTACACAGTATAAATGCTCAAATGGTTTGCCATTCAAAACAACTGAGACTTTAAAATTTACGAGGTGCCTTAAAATGCAGTCCCATACTTGTCCACGTCAACAAACTTAGTCAGGCATTAGAAGGAACAGAAGCAGCATATCTTCATTATATTCTCACAAAAGCAATACAGTATCAGTAATCCACAAAGAAAGCAAAGATGCAGCACTGTGAGGGATATAGACCCATTAATTTGCAATGATCAAGACCAACATTCTCACATAAAGAATGCAGATTAAGATTGATTAATCACCATCAAATAGGTTTTATTCCCAGCAGACAAGCAGCTAATAATATTTACAGCTCGGTACGAGTACCAGATTCTGTACTTTTGTTGCTACTGACCGAATTCTGTTGGTACTACCGAGTATTGATTCACGTAAAGTCAAACAGTCCCACATTTCGGTACTTAAATGCATCCTCACTTTGCGTGTCATGGAGAGAGTGGAGGAGTGTCTACCTGACACGACGTCAAGGCGACAACAATATCTACGATGCTAAATGTAAAGCCAGCCACAGCAGCACCTCAAATCTGAGGAAACACTTACTCAAACATAATATACGCCCGAAGGCTGAGGAATGTACAATATTTGAAAGCCCCAAAGAAGCGCAGGCTATGACTCCCGCACCAGGCTCCACCACTGCACCTGCAGCAGCAGGCGGCTCCTCGCCTACAGCAAGCATCAGGGGAGACGAAATGACATTAAAAAAAAAAAAAAAAAAGCCAGTGTGGAGCAGGCTCGGCTCTTGCCAGAAAAAGTAGTTGTGTTGGTGTTCCTGAAAAAAAAAAATCTGCTGAACATGTGCAGTACAGTTCATGTTAGAGGGAGTGGTTTGTTTTAGTTTGTAATACTTTAGTTTGAAAAATGTTATATATGTTATATTTTTTTTAAGTTATTTGCCTTCCCCCATACACACTTTTCTCAAATTTTATGTTATGTTATTTCACTTGTGATGCTGAGAAATAAATATTCAGAATTCAGAAATTTTTACAATGTTTTTTTTTATAGACAAAATTACTTTAATCACCACACACACACACACAAAAAGTCCCGAAAACAGGTACTATTGTATACCGGTACCAGTTTCCAGGAACCGAGTATCAGTACCATATTGGTCTAAACCAGACTTAGACAGACTGATCCATGCATTTATCTCTAGCAGGTTAGACACTGGAACGGCCTTCTGACTGGACTCTAAACCAGAACATCCAGAACGCTGCTGCTCGGGTCCTGACTAGAACCAGGAAGTACCACCATATTAGTCCTGTGCTCAGGTCTCTGCACTGGCTTCCTGTTGCTCAGAGAATAGACTTTAAAACAGCTCTGCTGGTGTATAAGTCTGTCCATGGTCTACACCAAAGTACATCTGTGACATGTTGGTCCCATATGAACCATCTCAGACCCTGAGAACCTCAGGGACAGGCCTTTTGCTGGTGCCCAGAGTCAGGACTAAACACGGTGAAGCTGTGTTTCAGTTCCATGAGCTAAACTGTGGAACAGTCTTCCTGATGATGTCAGACAGACTCTACTCTGACAATGTTTAAGTCCAGGCTGAAAACAGCTCTGTTCAACTGTGCAAACAACAACTGAAAGGGTTCTATCTGACCTTTTACTTTATTTTAATTGATTACTTTATTTTAATTGATTGTTATTTATGTTTTATTAATTATATTTTAACTGTAATTTTGTGTTTTTAACTGATTGTTATTTATGTTTTATTGATTATATTTTAACTGTAATTTTGTGTTTTTAACCTGTCTCTTTTCCATTTTTGTAAAGCACTGTGAATTGCCTTGTGTATGAATTGTGCTATACAAGTAAACTTTGCTAGCTTGCTTGCAAAATGTGAGAGGTACCCATCCCTATTTACAGCATTTCATTGTTTTTAAACTTGCCTTTTTAAACAATGGCAATACATCTGATCCTGATTATCATTCTAATATAAGGAGCTTTTCTAATATGTGAAATCAGAAATCTTTCAATACTGTGAACCAGCAATTTTTTTTAGATATGACAGTGACTGTTATGGAATTACACCCAAGATTTGTGGACGGCATAATAGTCATGTGGCTTAGTGAAATTACCATTACTGGTTGGATAAAAGCACCATTTTTGGTACAATGTTTCCTCTGGGCCTATGAAAGAATATTAACCTAGGAGCCCCTGGAAATGTTTTAGGCGAAAGAAAGGTTGTTATTTTGAGCTGCATAGGCCTCACCATGTGTATGTGTATA
>JAPQRP010049811.1:0-34203 GCA_037367295.1 Apogon hyalosoma
GCCTCTGAATGTCCAAATGGGTCATATCTGATGACCATGAAAAGATGACAAACTGCATTTTACACCAATTATTTACACACATCGATAGGATTAGTGGATCAACAGGTATTAAACTTCTTATATCAGTGAATGGTTTCGGTTGGCAGTGGATGTTTGGGTCTTTATGGGTTAAGACAGTAAGTGAAGGTAATGTGTTTGATTCTAGGTGGCTTCAAATATTTAAATGGCTCAGCTTTGCGATAAATTATCAGTTGGATTCTTTCATCTTTCACTGAGCTCATTTAACATCAAAGTCAGTGTGAAACGGTCAAGAACAGGTCAGGGTTGTCCAACTATTCACCCTCTCTTTCCTCTCTGTATATTCCTGTTGTTAATCACTTCCACTTGTTTCTCCTCGTTCATCAGCCTCAGTATAAACTCCTCCTTCCTCCTGTTGAACTCACGTTTATCTTCTGCCAGATCTTAGTTATTCAAACTCGGTCAGTTTCGGACCTAGGACGAATTCACACCTTGTTTTTCATTGATTATTATTCCACATATCATATCTTTATAAAAATAATGCCACCTGGAAGTAGTTTGTAATAGTAGTAGTGGTAGAAAATTATTATTATAAATATTCTTTGTTATCAAATAGCCTGAACACGTTAGTATAAATAGTACTAGTTCATAGATCGCTATTTCTGCTGAATAACAAAATAATCAAGTCGTTTAATACACCGCCTGGACGAAAACAAGGTCCCCATCTGAATAAACAATTAGTTAAGATCCTTCCATTGGATAATTACTGCAGTGATTTATATGTTCCAGCTGGAAATTTTTTTTTTGGTTTTAATGATGCAGTGAGTAGTTTCTCATTTTTTAAACAATCATCAGTTTGTACAGAGCATAATGATTGGAGTGTTTTAATGGAAAAAGGTCATGTGGTCTGATGAGTCCAGAGATGACCCTGTTCCAGAGTGAGAGGAGAGGTGGATGACGTGATTACCCATCATGCCTTGTGCCTACAGTACAAACCTGTGGGAGCAGTGTTATGACCTGGGGTTGGTTCAGTTGGTCAGGTTTAAGTACCGTTGTAGTGCTTGAGATCAGTATTGGTCTTGAGACTACTTTTTTAATGTCTTGGTCTCGTCTCAGTCTCTGGTGCATTTTTAGTGGGTCTTGTCTCGGTCTTGGACTGTGCGGACTCGGGACTTTAAGACGAGACCAGTCGAGACCACCGCTGTTAAGTTATTTACTCACGCCACTGATTAGAATGGGAAGGGATCTATTTCAAAGGAACCAGTTATTAGTTGCTTGATTTGTTTCCCATGGTTCCCCAGCAACAGCAGCATACAGACACACCGCATGAGAGAAACACTCCCCCCACCCCCACCCCCTCCCTGTGAGAGTGAAGGATGACCAGGAGAAGGTGTTTACATGTCCAGCAGCAGTGATGTCTGCAAAGTCGTTAGTAATAAAGTTTGGTTTCCAAAACCACAAAGATCACATCTGTAACACGACACGCAAAACCAAACTGAACCAAAAATTGTGACAAAAAATCAGGCATATATATTTATGTGTTTGTTTTGGATGGTGAAGACGTTTGAGTGTTTTGTCATTGCATTTTATTCAGGCTTGGTATGTTCCCATCATTGTAATGGTGTAATTCTGTGAATGAAACAGCTGCTGTTCAGTTGGTGGATGCTGGGTTTTTTGGGTCATTGAGATTTCCTGCATTGTATTGCTTTCAAAAAAAGTGCACAGACTGTTTGTTGCTGTTACTGTTTCTGTAAATCAATGTTAAAATAGAGAATTCTTACATTGTTCACTCTTCTAATAGTTTTTCATTGTATGCACAGTATTGGTCTTGTCTTGGTCTCAAAACCCTCTGGTCTTGGAAATATCTGGGCCTCGAATGGTATGGTCTTGACTACAACACTAGGTCTAGGTTCAACAATGTTATGTGTCCATAAACTTAGGTCATCTGAACCTCAGTATACTGAATGACCAGGTTCTTTTCTTTGCTGATGACACTGGCAAAGTCTAGGATGACAAAACCAGGATTCATCAGGCTCATATTGTCAAACAGTGGTTCAAGGAGCATGAGGCATCAACTCTGAACAGAAATAAATGAGGTAGCCTTTACTGTGAAACTGCATAAGAACTGTGTGGCATAAACAATGCCAAGACAAACGTGACCTATAATCAAAACAAGTCTCACACACAATGAAATATTGTGTGGGCGATTCTTTTTTTCGTCTGGGCTGTGTATAATACGTGTCCAAACCACACTGATAACATTGTGTTGCACCACAGAAGATACTCATCTCGTTCTCTTCTCAGTTTCTATTCTACAGGGCTTTTTATTATTCAAACGGAGCATGAAAGGAGAGACTTTTATGTTTTGTATAAATTGACTTGACTTATCTGACTTAATTCATCTACTTCCAAACGCAGTGTGCTAATGTGTGCTTTTATGACTTCAGCTTCTTATCAGAGATGTTCTATAAACTCTGACAACATAAAGTGACATTAGTTGGGTCAGACTGAGGATGAAGTATTGCACAGTCTGAACAATATCTGATAGAAAGAGCAGAGAAAGGATTTTCATCAGGAAACTTCAGGAAACTAGTGATTAATATTTACTGTATCTAACACACATAAGCACACACACTCCAACTTGGCGGTATTTCACATCATTTCCCGCTCACCCTCTGACACACTACTACCGACAGTGCTTTAAGCCTCCACCTGCCGCCTCCAGGCGGAAGGGATTTATTCATTACTCATACTGACAGTGAGCAGATTTTCCACCAACATGGAATAGATGCCTTTCCATGTTGATTCATGAAGCAAAAATTAAATGAATGAATGAATGAATGAACTCACCGGATCTCCTCTCAGTCCTCGCTGTCCTTTTAGACCCGCCTCCCCTCGGATACCTGGGATACCCTGAGGACGACAGTTCAGCCTGTCAATCAACCAGCCAGGGGTCAGAGGTCAACGACTCTCAGTCATCTAACTGAGACAGACACCTCTGATTGGCTGAAGGCAAATTCCACTGAAATACAATCAAACACTCTGAACCAGAAACAGCAAAGACTGAAGCAAAGACACCACCAATAAACAACAATAGAAACACAAACAATGAAAAGCAGGAAAAAACAGACTCAATAATAAATATATTAATATCACAATAATAGATGTTACGGTTGATATAATATCAGTTAATTTCATGAATATAAGTCTCTTAATGAACAGAAGAGAAATACTAACACTGTCTACACATTTGTAATCATCTAAATTTACTTAAATTTGTCTAAATAATACATTTCTTTTCAGAAACTGTAATAATTCACATGAAATGCTTTTTTGCTGGAAAAAATGTAAAATACCTACATCAGCATAACAAATGAACAAATAAAAAAAGCATGTAATTATTAAAAAATATATTTTCTATCTTTTAAGCAAATTAATGTTAAATTAATGCTGGACTAGATTTTCCTTACTTTTTACCATTTCTTATTCATTGTCACTCAATAGCTTTATATTATATTTTTCAGTATTTTTTCCTACTAGTCATATCTTTGTTCTTTCCTGTAAATGCAGGTCTAATTAAGGATCATCTTTTTAGACAATTTCCTCATGAGAGCTTATGTAATTTAAAATTTAAATAAAAATAAACATTTTCAGCCTGTGATTCTGATAAAACAGTATTTAAAGATATTTTTACGGGGTTTCCAGGGTGTCCTTTGTCTCCTTGGGCTCCATCTTTTCCTGTGACTCCCTGAAAAAGACAAAACCAGAGAAACAGCTTAGTGAAGGGGATACAACTCCACTTAGATGATTAAACAGAGTCTAAAAATCACCCGTCTCACAAAATGTGGATATAATTAAACCAGAAATACTTGTAGTTTAACACCACATTTAATCAAACAGTGTTATGACCTTTGATTTGTGTTGCATCTTTTAGAACATCTTTTTTTCACTATGGGCTTCCATAGTGAGAGATATGAAAAGCATGATGGGTAATGAAAAATCTCCATTAAGGATGACTGTTGTAATTACTAACATGAGTATTTCAGCATTAAAAGTGCTGACATTCAAACGTACGCTATATCCTAAATTGTTTATGGAGGTTCTATGGAGCCATTCAGAGGCCAAATGTTTTATACATGAAAAAATGAAATTTGAAACTTCCCCAACAAGAGTGGGGAACTTCCCTAAACCTTTTTGTTTTGCTGTCATTCATGATTCCACACCCCTCTCAGTTGAGGCCATGCCCCCCATGCCATATCAGGGCCAAAATATTTGCTTGCAAAAAAATACTTCTGAAACTGAAAAAAAGATTTGCTCGCAAAAAAAAGATCTGAAGGTGAAAAAATAAGATTTGAAACTAAAAAATAAGATCTGAATCTAAAAAGATAAAACATGCAACTAAAAAAAAAAAAAAAAACTTCAAATGTTAAAATATAAATGGAAGTGAAAAATTAAAATAATTTATTCGCAAGAATTACCAACGTGAATCAAAATTATATTTAACCAGAAAAATTTTTTCATACATTTATTTTTATTTGAATACATTGTTGTATTTTTCCAAATTCACGATCAAAATTTGAAATTTCAGTTTCAGATTTTATTTTTTGATGTACCAGAATGCCTCCATAGAGGCCCAGTATGAAATCATTAGTTTTGTCTAGTTACATTTGCATTTGCACACCTTAATAATCCAACACTTTGCTACTGATTCACACTTTGACTTCCCATTCTGACTCTTGTTTTGTCAGGGCAGAATTTCTAGCGAGGTATTTTCAAATCAGTGATGTGATGGTTTTCAGTTCGTACCTGTTCTCCACTGACTCCATCCAGTCCAGTTTCTCCATCCTCACCCTGAAAACATAAAACAGAGTCTGAGCTTCTGGTGTTTGTCCAGACATTCCGAAGCACTTTATTAAAACAACTTCACGTCACTCACCCTGTTTCCTCTGAGACCTCTGTAACCCTGAAACAAACGCAACAGAACAATGTTAACATCTGAACAGAAATGAAAACAATATTAACATCCACAAAGTTCATGTCTGACTAGAAAACAGCAGTTACTGTTAGAAAAAAATGTACCATTAAGTCATGAAATTACACAGACATCAAGGACATGAGTCTTACTGTACCTTTGGTCCTCTGAGTCCTGAACAGCCTTGGACTCCCTGAGGTCCACTGGGTCCAGGAAAACCACGTTCACCCTGAAACACATCATGTAATGCGTGCAATAATACATATCAAAGTAGTAAATTATGGAGTAATACGTATTCAAATAACACAACATACATATAATATACATAACACAACAATTACATAGAAAACAAATGACTTGACAAAAACAGTCACTCAGCAATAAAAAAAAATAGCACAAAAACAACACTGGAAACAAATAACGACTCAGCAGAAAATAAATTACAACTGAGCAGAAAAAAAACAATGACTCGATAAAACAATCAGCGACTCAGCAGAAAAGAAACAGTGACTTTGTGGAAAACAGAAAACAAATAGTGACTCAACACAAAACAAACAACACAGTGACTCTGCAGAAACAAACAATGAAATGATGACTTGGCAGAAATTAATGGCAAACAAACAGCAACAGAAAATAAAATAAACAGTGACTCAACAGAAAAAAAGTCAATTCAGCAGAAACACAACAGAATACCAAATGTAAACTAAACATCAACTAAGCACAAAATGACACTGACTCAACAGAAAATAAACAGTGACTCAGCAGAAACTAGTGACTCAACAGAAAATAAACACTGACTCTTCAGAAAATAAACACTGACTCAGCAGAAAATAAACACTGAATCAACAGAAAATAAACACTGACTCAGCAGAAAATAAACACTGCCTCAGCAGAAACTAAACAATATAAGGCAAACAGTGACTCGACAGTGACAGAAGAAACCTGAGTCTTGACGGATTTTTTTTTGTTATTGAACAACCAGTGAATAAGCAGAAACACAGTGATTCAGCAGAAAAAAACAGCAACAACAGAAAATAATCCATAATTCAGAGGAAAAATTAATTCAATTTCAACTCAGTTTTTAAGTTCAGACTTAAAAATCTGAAGTAAAGAAACCAAAGCAGTGTTCAGGTTTCCAACTCTTCTTTGTTTTTGGGTGTAAATTCTTGTTTTGACATGCCTGTGCTTCATACCTTTACCTTTATTTCCAACACTTCTGCCTTAACATGACAGTGAAAAACACTTCACTCTTTTTCAAATCTTTTCAGTTATTTTACCCAAACACAAACTAGCAGACATATGATAGAACCAGTTATGATAGCAATTGTAAGGAAATGACATGCCTTTGAAAAGCAACTGCACCATCTTAATGTTTGGTTTTACTGGAAAGAAAATCTACCAAAAGATAATATCAGAAGCACTCACAGCAACGCCCTCCTCTCCTGGGAAGCCAGGGTAACCCTTTTGTCCAGATTTCCCCTGTTTACAAAGAAACACAAAACATTCAGGAAACAGTTCCTCAGACATGTCCCTCTGTGGATAATTATTAAAAATACCTGCTGCTTATACAAGTGCAATAAACCATATCCCTATCCAACTTGTGGTATGATGAGCATGTGCACAGCTGGAAATAGTATATATAGCTTTCTTGATTTGTCTTTATTTTTGATTTTGCACCGCTTTTGCTCTTGTATGCTTTGTGCTTTGCTACTGTAAATCTGGAATTTCCGTTGTGGGACTAATAAAGGCTTATCTTATCCTATCCTAAGCTACAAAACAAAAATAAATTACATCAGTCATTTATTTACTTTCCCTGTGACCCTAGTGAGGATAAAGCGGGTTCAGAAAATGGATGGATTTATTAACTTTACTTATTTTGATGGTCTGGGAGTTCATTATGATGTTGATAAATGAAAAGTATTTCTTGAAAACTAATCAGAAAAAAATAAAACTGAAAAATACAGCTTTTCCTCTTCAAACCATATCACTTAAATTCTATATTTTCAACAATCACTTTTTTTTAATAGTGTACGTATATACTGTTCATATCATTACAGTCTTATTGCACTACTGCTATAAAATTCACATCACCGATACTTTATTTTGTATGCTATGTGTGCTCTTTTTATGTATCTTTTTTCTATCCATGGTTCACACGTTAGTAACAATAACATAATTCTAATCCATTCTTCTGTAAATTATATCTGAATCACACAGCAATACACCCGTGACTCCACAGACAGTACAGATAATTATTGCTAAACTGCATCTCATTGTTTTTTACCAGACAATGATAATAATTCTATTCTTCTATTCTATATTGACATACAAGCTAAGGCCTGAAAACCTCCACATGTTTGTTTGAAAAATAACGAACAAAATAATAATAATGTACCTCTTCTTTCATTTTCATTTGCTGATATTGTGCTATACAGTAATGTCTATAATTTCTAAAGAAGATAATAATAAATGCACAGTGTTTATTTTATTTTAATGATTAGAAAGCTTTACCTTTAGCTATACAGTTTTTCTTTCCTTTTATGGAGTTCATTCGTCATACTTTCACATTAATGTGACCTCTTTCCTTCATAAACCGTCTCTCTGAACCCTCTGAAAACTCGGTATTTTCTTTGTAACTGTATCTGTTTAACAGTGACCCTGGAATGCATGACAAATGGGCCTTAAAGTGAATTATGTCATGAAACCTCCTCATGTGTCTGTATGTTCTCCATCAGGATGTGCTTATTACTTTGGACAAACTTTCTTTACTCATTCAGTTCAAGGCATGTTTATCCTGTTCACCTTTGACCCCGGGAGGCCCCGAGAACCGCGGACTCCTTCATGTCCTGAGCATTTACACATGACTCCACAGCACTCGCGGTCCGACACAGCATCCTGTACAGAAAGAGACAAAGAATCAGTCTGAGACAATGTCAAGAAAGAGAGAGAGAGGTTTTTGTAGTCCTGCATCAAGTTGAAACACATGGGTCTGAACTCTGCTGATGTATAATAGATGTGTGATTTATTTATGAATACAGAAAAAATTAAATAAGACATGATATAATAGTCATTTTGGTAGAAAACTTGTAGAAATAAATCTATCAAGTTCATAAAGCAAGAAAAAAATAGATTTGTGGTGAAAAAAGTTTTTTACTGAAAACCTGGGACATTAAAAAAGAAGATAAGATGCATTTAAATACATTTGGGTGCTTCTGTGAAACTGGTCCCTAAAAACAGGACATGGGGCTTAAAATCCAAACCAGATGTAGACTAATGTTATGAAGCAAGTTTGGAAGCACTTTAGGACTATGTTAAAAATAAATCTACACGGTAAAAAGCACACGAAAAATTTGCACTACTTTTTTTAAATATCTTTTTTTTCTCTCACAGGTGCATTTTGAGAATCAAACTAATTATGCAAGGCAGAGTGTTTCACAAAAATTACCATTTTTGCAAAATCACTCAGGATTTATTTGTGTTTAAATGGGCAGGTTCCACATGTAACGCAAGTGGACACAATGGGTTACACGTGAAACCTGGAATGGGACTGAGATTCATGAAAAACCCACGTCGATTAGAAAAAACACTAGGATCATCCAATTTAACACAGTGTCTTTATTTATAGCAGTATATAAGACCATTTACAGCCATGTTTTCCACATCAAATGCACTGACACCAAGGTAGCTTTTCATGTCCCAATTTTAATCCTATTTTTGGCACCAATATTTTATTAAAAATTTATTAATTTTCGGATGGCTCAGAGCAAGAGTATAATTTTTTTGCATTTATCTGCGGTCATCATTACATACATCCTAGGGGATATATGTCTACATTTATTTTTTATTCTTGGGTTTTAAAAGCTGGAAAAGTGACAGATACCAAAATGAACCCAGTTTCATAGAAGCACCCATTTACAAATATTTTTTTTCAAACATGTATCAAAGAAGAATTTGTCCATATCAGAAATAGGAAATGAAAATTAATAAAGGGTAGAGATACAATTATGTGACTAATGATAAATGTTGACAAATAAAGCAGTTTTGGTGCCATAAGAAATTACTTTTAATTGTTTTGTCTGAAGTGCATGTATTTATCACTGAAACAGGTGCCCTTTACTTACTGTATTAGGACTAATTCTGTTAAATAACTCCATTTTACATACATTAATGTGTGATTCTATTAAAAGTCTCCGCTTTATGAAATATTTGCTCTGAACTGTGAGTTTTTAAGGATTCTTGTGTTTTTCCTTTTGGCTAAAGTCTGTCCTTTAACCAGAATAATTTGCATATTTCCTTCGATCAGTGCATCCCTAAGGCTGAACTCTGCTTTTCATTCTATGGACAGGCATGTCAGGGCAGGAAACACTTTTCTACACAAATATCTTCTGTTTTCTTGACATAGAAAAAACACTGAGCTTGAAGCTGAAGGAGTTTGAATTGGAGAGTCTGATCGGAGCTAAATGTGACTTTTGCCGTGTTTACACCAATACAAATATTTTCATTCAGGTACATGTCCATAACCTTTATTTATTTTGCAAAAATAATGCACTAGCTCATACAAATCTCAGGTGGCAGATGCTTCACTGGTATGTGTTTTAGTTCACAGAGGCTTTCTTTACTAATGTCCCGTCTTTCTTACAAAAGAAACATGACCAGTTTGACTTTGACGACAATAGCGAAACTGATGGTTTTCGGTCAAATCAGGTAAATCACACGTACAGCATAATGTGATATGCTTTATCAGATAACAGCAATATCTGATTATGAGAAATCAGATTAACACACCTGGATTTCTCCCTAAATACTCCAGTGTCTTCATACATGTATACCTGTAATTCAGATTTATTTCATTTTCTTACATATGTGCATGAGTAAAAACATTTAAAATCGTAGAAAATATAAGTGACACAGTCAAGACAGTGAGCCTGTTTACATGACCATAAAAATCCAATAACTGGGAGTAATCAAATATTTGTAATAATCAGATCTGACGTATTTACGTGCACTTAAAGAAATGCAATAATAGTAATGGTTAAGATGCCTCAGTCCATTATCAGATTCTTTTTAGAGTATGTATGTACAGTATCTCACATAAGTGAGTACACCCCTCACATTTCTGCAAATATTTAATTATATCTTTTCATGGGACAACACTGAATAAATGACACTTTGATCCAATGTACAGTAGTCAGTGCACAGCTTGTATAACAGTGTAAAACTACTGTCCCCTCAAAATAACTAAACACACAGACATCAATGTCTAAACCGCTGGAAACAAAAGTGAGTCCATCCACTGGACTATGTGTAGGTATGAAAGGCCACCTGGACTGGGAGTGGACTGGGGTCTGCAGAGGAGTCTGAACCTATCAAAAAGCTTCACTTATTTATGTTTGTGTAAACATCTGTGTACCATAAAAAGAACTGTATTGTTGAATTGGGGGTTCTGTATGCATTCCAATGGTGAAAGGCTGTTCGACTGTTTGCTGAATAAAGACCATCTTCAGTGAATTCAGACTGAGTTCGTCTTTGTCCAACGGAAAGATGACATTTACCAAGGCAGTGGTGGTCTTGGAGGTGTGTTTGGGGTCGGTATCATGTTGGAATACTGCTCTGTAGCCCAGTTTATGAAGGGAGGGGCTCATGCTCTGCTTCAGTCTGTCACAGTTTGTGTTGGCGTTCATGGTTCCCTCAGTGAACTGTAGCTCTGCAGAGCCGGCAGCACCCAAACCATGACCCCCCCACTACCATGCTTGACTGTAGGCAAGACACACTTGTCTTTGTACTCCTACCTGGTTGATACCACACACCTGACGCCATCTGAACCAATAAGTTTATTTTGGTCTCATCAGACCAAAGGACATGGTTCCAGTAATCCATGTCCTTAGTCTGCTTGTCTTTAGCAAACTGTTTGTTTGACTATGTAACTTCCATTTTCTACGATTTAAATTGTGTTTACACTTGCACAGATGTAAAAGAATGAAATAAATCAGATTAACCTGTATAAATGCAGGAAGACATCGGCATATTCGGGAGAAATCCAGGTGTGTTAAACTGATGTCTCATAATTAGATTACTGCTGTTATCTGATAAAGCGTATCAGATTATACTGATTACATGATCACTAGAATGATCTGGTAACTCCAGAAATTGGATAATGGTCGGAGTATTAGTGCACATGTAAACAAGCTCAATAATAGGGAGTTTGAGTCTACCATCTTTACGTATGTATGTACTCCCAAAAAAATCTGATAATGGGCTGAAGGTGTAAACCAGGGTTTTTCAATTATCACATTTTTGATGTAAATGCATCAGATCAGATCATTTAAATTATCTTAATACTCACATTTATCAGATTTTTATGGTCATGTAAACAGACACCAAGTCTGAACCATTTGGAGATTAATTCACTGCTGTTGTTCTTTGCAGAGGAATGTATAGATAAAGATTAATAGAGGACTTACAATCTGCTTGAGGATGGTGCTGCCAACGCTGTGCATGCCGATGCTCAGAGGAAGTTTGTATCCGAATCCTCGTCCAAACTCCACCATCTGCAGCTGAACAGGATCTTGAGCTCCTTCTAAGGCCACAATGAGAAGAGCGCTGACTCCTGAAGAAGAAACAACACAAAACAACAAAACATGAGAGTGAAGTATGTTAATGTAGAGCTGCTCTACAGACAGTCACATTTACAGACTGTTAACAATGTTTAAATGGTTCCTCAAATTCGTACCAGACTTCCTCAGCAGCTCTGATTCCTGTTCCAGCCTCATTACGTCTTCATCGAGTCCGTCTGAGAAAATCACCACAACCTGATGGAAACGTGTCAAACAAAACACCATTAATACAACATAGCTCTAGACTGAGTTAATGAGCTCCTCTAATTATTAGCTTCCTGCTTCATTTGATCCCACATCGGTGCAGGTTGTGGTTTGGCTTCAAAAGGAACCGGGACAACAACCAGAGGGATAAAACCTCAACAGAGGGAGTGAGTTTCAACTGGACTCACCAAACCTGTACCAAGTCAAAGTGTGAGTCCTGTTCTGCACTCATCCATTTACAAACACTGGTTGATCTCAGGAGATATTAGTGCTGTTGACAAGTAAACTGTTTTAGGAGTATTTTAAAAGCCTTCCAATGAGAGTCTTGTACTACAATTTATTGATACCTGTCATTTCAATTTCAGTCATTTACAATCAAAGGCTGAGGTACATTCTATTTATTGTACTGATAACAGGAAAAAAAATATGTAAAAGCAGTTTAGTTCCATTCATAGTGATTAAAATGTGTTTGTTTACATTGTAAACTTTACAACACATCCATAAAATAAAACTGTGATTTCCTGAACTTAAATCTCTTTGAAGTGGTCAATTCAGTCAACATCATTAACACGTACCTCAATCCAACTTGATGTAACATCCTTATACAAAAATTATAGATTTATCTGCTGAAATAGGGGTGTTTTGTATATACCAAGCCTTTCTTTTCCATTGTTTTGAGGTGTTGACAACAAAACTTTCTCGAATGTGGACTCACCTTCACTCCCGTTCCAATCTCTCCACTGAACTTTTCTTTAAAGGAGTTCAACATGGCACTGTTGAAGTACGTGGGCTCTGTCACCGGCTGAGTCATAACTTTCGTCACTACTTCATTGCTGTACGGCTCGAAGTTTGTGTCATAAAGGATGCGTCCGTTTCCACCCACCAACCTGAAACCCAGTTTGGTTTGGACCGGAGATGTGACACAGCACAGACCCTGAACTGTGGACAAGTAGTGGACGATCTCCGGCAGGAAGGTCTGGAGCTTGGTGTGACCGCTGACCAGCATTTGACCAGAAGATCCGCTTCTCCGAGAAATATCGAACCCCATGGCAATGCTAATGCTGCAGGCTGGGAAAGTAAACATATCTTTACATTTACAGCACAAAAACAGTTGCACACATAAATTAGATTTGTAGATAAAGATGCTGTCACAAAGAAGCACCACACTGCAAAAATCGAAATCTTACCAAATGTATTTTTCCCACTTCTAGTCAAAATATCTCATCACACTTAAAGTAAGACATAATGACCTAAAGAGTAACTTTTCAGTGAGATATAAGAATTTATTTTTAGACAATAGATCTGGAAAATCTAATTTCAAGAAATCTTACTAAGGTAATTTTCACTTGTTCCACTGGCAGATTTTTTTTGCTTAATTCAAGATTTTTTTTGCTCAATTCAACCAGAAAAATCTGCCAATGGCACAAGTGAAAATTATCTTGGTAAGATTTCTTGAAATTAGATTTTCAAGATCTATTGTTTAAAAATAAGTTCTTATATCTCACAAGTTACTCTTTCGATGATTATGTCTTATTTTAAGTGTGATGAGATATTTTGACTAGAAACGAGAAAAATACACTTGGTAATATTTTGACTTCTGCAGTGCAATGTCCACACACAGTTTCATCCAGTAGAAGGATCCTGATACCTATAAATTCTAAAGAAAGACAGCAATGCAATGTTTTTCTACTCAACTCACCTGACTGTTCGCCAATTGGTGGTTTGGGTTTGGACTTGCAGATAGTGTCGACCACTTTCTGTTTGATCCTTTCCAAACTGCCAAAGTCCTGGACAGTGAACAGCCTCTCTGGTGTTCCAGTTATCTGCAGCAGCTCCAAGTCATGAACGTCGCCGATGCCGATGGCAAACACCTCAATCCCAATCTCCCTGAGGCGGTCGGCAGCGTCCTCCACATCATCCTGCGACTCCCCGTCTGTGATCAGGACCAGGTTCTGAGAGATCCCTTCAGACTTACGGCTGCCTCTCGACGCCTCAAAATACTCCCTGATGGAGTCCAGAGCATGGCCGATGTTGGTGCCTCCGCCACGCTGCGTCATACCCAGGATGTGCTGCACCACCTGCTGCTCTGTAGTCAGCTGGTTCAGGTAAAATTCATTCTGGAAGGTGCTGCTGAACTGGGCCAGTCCAACCCGCACCAGGTCTGGACTGACTTTAAAGCTGCTCAGCAGTCCTGTGGTGAAGTTTTTCATGATGGTGTAGTCTGTCGGAGCGATGCTGCCGGACTGATCGATGAGGAAGACCAGGTCTGCTTTCTGTTTCTCACAAACTGCAAAAGAAAACACAAAAAGGGTTCCAATTGAATCAGAATCTTCATGTATAAACCAATTTTCAATAACTGAGCTACAGTGTACTTCACATAAGCAGGACAGTAAAGTAATGCAATAGAATAAAATAAAAACTACAGCTGCACCAGGCTGTTGGTCGAACATCTCTATTCAGTCCTGTTGGTGCAGTGTAGTTACAGCAACTTAAGTCCAGCTCATTTATTTAAGTGCTCACCTTCTTGTTCACAGACACAACGGAGTTTACATTACTTAACTCGATTTGAATTAAACCGTGTCACACATGCATTATTGGAAAAATTACCCACATTTCTATCTTTTTCAATTCAAACTATGATAAAATTGGAATCCATTTAACTTTTAATTCATCTATCCACATGTCATGTCACATCACACCACCTACACAAGAATAAAAAAAAATCTGTAAATTCACAGGTGATAGTCAAGAATATAATATGCTTTCAGCTTATTTTACATTGTGGTGTATGTTTTATATAATCTTGATTATTCAAAACAAGGAAAATGCATATTTTTGAGGTGAAGAGAAAGTTGTTGTGTGTGAAACCCTGCAACAATTGGCTAAATATGAGGAAACATCAGCTACTGATGAAAAACACAGACGTTTCTCTTCTCTGGGATTTTCTGAATTACATACAAATACATGTTTTTTTTTCATGACCTGAGGTGACTCCTAAAATGTGTGTTTTTTCATAAATATGACTGAAACCTTTCGTGCATGGAATTCAAGACAATATAGGAAGTAAAATATTACTATGGATCAATCCAAATAATTTGAAGAACTTTGTATCACAACATAATCCAAAATGGACTTTAACAACTATCACCATGCATGAAAAGGGTTAATTGTGGTTTAATATCCACAATTAATCATAAAAAATGTACACGTCCTAAAATAAAGAAACAATACCTAAAGTATAAAAAAAATGCATTAATTCTTACCTGGTTTGGTGGAGTTGCAGAGGACATGTGTGATATTCTTGTACAGAGTCTCGAGGGCGTCAAAGTTGTCGACGTAGAAGACTCTGGACTTTTCGTGTCCTGCCATGATCTCCAACTGTGTTAAATTGGCTCCTTCCACGCCGATACTGAACACACTGATTCCCTGGTCCCTCAGAGCAACGGATGGAGCAACCAGACTGTGACGATCTGTAGCGTCTCCATCTGTGATAACCATGAGGATCTGAGGAATCTGCTGTGCTGCCCGGCCGCCGTACTCCGCGTTAAAGAAGTCTAAAGAGTAGGCCAGTGCCTTCCCGGTGTAAGTGTCCCCATAGGGTGACTTGAGCTCTGATATGGCTCTGAGGACTTCTCGTTTGGTGGTGTACTGGTTCAGCGTGAAGATGGAGTTGGCGTCGGTGGAGTAGAGGATGACTCCAAAGCGGGTCAGGTTTTTGCCCACAGTGGTCTGGTTCACCATGGACTCCATAAACTTCTGCATGCTTCTGAACCTTTTCAGGTCGATGCTAGTAGAGCCGTCAACCAGGAAGATAATGTCAGCTTTTTCTGTCTTCTTGCATTCTGTGGAAAATCAGAACAGAGAGGAAAGACTTAATATTTCAATACATTTAAAATGACATCACACCTTCCAGGATCTGTGACACCGTTATTTTTCCCACTTGTAAGTTAGAGTTACTGGGAACAGTACTTCACACTCAACAAATAGAACTGGTACCTAAAACAAATCAGTCTTGCCAACAGTGAAAGGTAAAAGATAAAATTCACAAAAGTTTGACTATATCACCTTTTTTATGTTTTGCTCTAAATGTGACAAGTTTAGCAATGACTAAAACATTGGTTTGTATAGTCTTAATGGTGTTTCATAAACACCTGGAAAATGATAAAAATAAAACCCAATGATGACCCCAATGACCCGGTGACTTGTAAAATCCCATAATGACCCAATGATAACCCCTAACAAGCCATTTACGAACCATAATGACCCATAAAGATCCATAATGACCCAGAACTACCAAAAACCACCCAAGTTGGTCCCTGTCAAACCAATTACAACCCCATATGACTCATAATGATCCATAACTCAGCAAAAACAACCCAGAACGACCCAATACCACCAATAAAAATCTTTAAAAGCCCAATGTGTCAGTGTATCTCACCTCTCTCTGGATCGCATATCTCTAAGGCCACATGGCTCTCCAGATCCTTCAGAGCGTCAAAGTCCCTTTCAGCGTAAACCCGTTCAGGGGCTCCACTGATCTCCAGCAGCTGAGTGGTATTGGCATCTACCACTCCAATGGCATAGATCACGACTCCTTTGGCCCTGAGAGCAGCAGCCGGTTCTTTGACCTGGTCCTGGGCCTCGCCGTCGGTGATCACCACCAACCTCTGCCTCTGGTTGGGACGCCCTCCTCTGGCTGTGTCAAAGTACTGTGATATGAAGGTGATGGCCTCTCCAGTGTGTGTTCCTCCCCCAATCTGCTGCATGCCGTCAATGGCTCTAGACATGTCCTCTTTGGTGTAGTATTGGTTCAGAGGGAACTCCAACTGTTGGACGGTGCTGAACTGCAGGACACCAACGTGAACTTCATCCTTTCCAACCACAGATTTACTGATGACAGACTTCATGAAATCCTTCATCTTCTGGTAGTCTTCTGGATAGATGCTTCCAGAGCTGTCCACCAGGAACATCAGATCTCCTGGGATGTCTTTACAAGCTGTGGACACGAAACAAGATAGGGGTTAAGTGTTGGTTAGATTTTTCTCATCTCAGAAATATACCTCATGTTTTCTAAGTTTGTCAATTTTGTAAAAATTTGTTTACTGTATTGCTTATTTTATATTGTGTATACATATACTTATTCTAAAAAGCATGAGCTAAGGTTAAGCTGGAGTCAAATTTCTGTTTTTTTGTGCATAAATTTGGCCAATAAAGCCACAATCCTATCAACAAATGTTTCGCCTCAGAACAAAAACATTTATTTTAATCACATCAAGGCAATTTTTTCCAACTTTCCACAATTAAAATAAGACATATTTAACCAACCAGGACGCATCTCATTTATAGTTTATTAGAAAATAAATTAATACAATTTAAAAAAAAAAATCTATTTCACAAGAAGTCTTAAAGCACCTTATGACTTTCATCACTAATTTTTCTTCAAATTTGTAAAACCCGAGTGACAGCCTAATTATCACTAATCCATGAGTTTTTCCGTGCTTATGCTACAGAATCATTTTCTTCATGGTGAACAGCTCCACAGATGACTCCATCACAAGCAGTCCATTTGTTTACATATGGAATCAATACGTCACTTGGGTATTTTCATAAATTTTGTTCGTGAAGTGCATTGTGGGAATGGGAGTTCCTCGCAGCCACAGCAGCAACAAACATGGAGGCAAGAAGCAATGAAACCGTGTCTGCTACCAAGTCAGAAGAAATGGAGGGAATCACTGTACGTCAATTGTCATCTTATAATACGGGGTGTGTGATTATGAAAAACAATACTTAAACATCAGTTTCATGGCATTTTCAGAATATGTCACTGTGTAGGCTTATCATACATGAACTGTGAGGACCAAGTGAGTAGTGAGGGCTCTGGCCATACCCTGTATGCTTGCAAGGAGTGTCTGATAAGCCTACACAATGGCATATTCTGAAAATGCTATGAAACTGATGTCTAAATACTGTTTTTCACAATCACACATCTGGTATTATAAGATGACAATTGATTTACAGTAATTCCTTCGGACACGGTTTCATTGCTTGTTGTCTCCAGCACTCCTGTTTTTGGGGGCATTTTGGCCAGGGTTACATTCTATATGTTAGGATTAGCGGTTAGGGTTAGAGGATAATTGGATTATGGCACTGCACCTTCACAAAAACCCGCATCAAACATAAAATGCCCCAAAAAATAGGAGTCCCTGTTGTCTCCATGTTTGCTGCTGCTGCGGTTATGTGGAATTTCCATTCTCACAATGCACTTTGCAGCAAAATTTCAGAAAAGGCCCAAGTGATGTATCGGTTTGGTATGTAAACAAATGGACTGCTTATGATGGAGTCACTGTCGAAGTTGTTCACCCAATTTGAAGAAAAATTAGTGATGAAAGGCATACGCTGCTTTATTACTTCATGAAAAATGGAAAAACAATGTTAAGAAAATCTTTCAGTTAAGAGCTTGCAATACTAAAAGAATAGTTATAACATTGAGAGAAAAAAAAGGTTTAATACCTCTAGAATAAAGATGTCTTTAGTGTTAGACTAAACAGACTTGAGGCTGATCACTGACTTCAATGATTAGGAGATCTGTCCCAGTATCTTTGCGTTTCTTACCATCTGAGGAGCAGATGTCTGTGATGATGTCATCTTTGATCGGCTTCAGGGCATCAAAGTTATTGACAAAGAAAGTCCTCTTGGGATCTCCAGCGATCTCCCTCAGTTCATCCTGATCTGCATTTTTCACCCCAATGGCATAGACTACAACACCCTGTGACCTCAGTTTCTGAGCAGGAACAATGACCTCATCTGCGGACTTTCCGTCTGTGATGACCACCAGGTATTCTGTGACTTTGTGCCCACGGGAAGCAGCTGCTCTGTCAAAATGTGGACCCATGAATTCCAGAGCTTTCCCGGTCTCCGTCCCACCTCCGACCTGTTGGATCCCCAACACTGCATTCTCTAGAGCTTTAACATCCGTATATGCCGTTAGATCAAACTCTAGGTTTGGATCATCTGCATATTTGGCAACTCCGAGGCGGACGTGATCCGGTCCAATACGGAATGTGTGAAGAAACTCAATGATAAACTTCTTCATGTCCTGGAAGTCTGAAGGGTAGATGCTGCCTGAGTGGTCGATCAGGAAAAAGATATCCGCTTCATCTGTCTGGACGCAGCCTGGAAAGGGAAAACACTGCATTAGCTCTATGTTTCTGTATTTGATTAAAGGTTCTGAAAAACTATACTAGCTTTATGTTACTAAAGTCCTCCTCAAACTAGGGCAACTAGTATGCTTCAAGTTCATTTTATGATGTAAACCTAACTAAAGGTCAAACTTAATCCACAAGTATACTTATTATAACATGTACTATTATTGTCCTTGTGGTGTACTTATACCATTTCAAAACTCCTTGGACTAAATTGGTCCACTTTATATAAAAAATAACTTTTTATCATCTACTTGCCCAATTTGTTTAAACTTTCTGTCCTCATGTACAAAAGTATTTTGTGAAACAGAGGACCTTTGGTTTTAGTCTGTATTGTTATTGAAACATAAATTGCTTCATCTGTAAATTTTTAGACCTTCTTTAATGCCGGTTCTCCTCGTGCTGACTGTGATTGCTTGGCGGAAGATGTTGTGGCACAGAGTTTTCTGCAGGTTTTGCTCCATAGACTTCAGCTTAGAGAAACTGTCGACCACAAACACATGTTTATTGGCTGGATATGACGCCATCTCCACCAGCTCCTTCCTGTTGGCGTTCTGGACTCCTAAAGCGTAGACGGTCACTCCAGCTCGTCTCAGATGGGCGGCTGCATCAGTTACATTGTCTTGTGATTCTCCGTCTGTGATCACTATTGCCACCTGCTGGACACCCTTGTCCTTGCGGCTGCCTCGGGCCTTGGTGAAGACATTGTCTCGGGTGTAGTTCAGGGCGGCTCCAGTGTTGGTGCCTCCTCCATGGTATGGCAGGATCTTGATGAACCTCAGTAGGTCGGCCTTGTCGCTGAAGGTGTTGAGGTACACCTGCGCCTTGGCCTGAGTGTTGTACATCACAATACCAACCCGGACTCGGGTTGGACTCACCTCCAGACCATTGACAATGGAGTGCAGAAAGGTACGAACCAGCTGGAAGTTTGGTGTTCCGATACTTCCTGACTCGTCAACAATGAACACGATGTCTGCCAATTTGGCTGCTTTGCAATCTGTGAAAAATCAAAAACAAATGTACAAATTCATCATGTTCATCATGTACATGTACAAATTCATCATTTGCTCTTAAGAAACACACATAGAACACAGTGATTGGCAGAAAGAGAAGACTTTCTTCAGTTCTGTCTGTAGATCTATTTAGCGATCGGAAATTCAATTAATCTTATTTTACCATCTGGACCTACTGATCAAGAATATTAACAAATTAACACACTAATCCTTTGGTTCTTCTGTGTTTCACAATGATGCTGCATTTTACCAGTTATAAATGGTAGTAAGCCATTGGTAGATGTAGAAGCTATAGGTATAGTAAGGTATAGAGTCTAAATCAATGTATGAAAACTGAAATTCATCATTTCAAATTAATCTTAAAAAAGTTTATTAATAACTTATGAAGTAAAACCTCACAAAGTTTGTCTGACTTCATTTCTCTTGGTCAATTATTCCAGAAGCTGAATACTCTGTGTAAACTTAGTAAGTCATGTGATATGCACCATTTTGTTTCTCTGAGCCTGTTGAAGAGGATTATTGAGACATCTTTTCGAGTTTTACCTCCAGTGACATCGGTCACCTCCTCCTGCCTCTCAAACACCGCCTTCAGAGTTGGGACGATGTTGGTGATGGATGAGTAAACATATGGTTGGGTGGCAATCACTTGCAGTTCATTCATGGAAATTCCAAGGCTGACTCCCATCACAGTGACTCCCTCTGCTTTAATCACACGAGATGCCTTGTAGACTGAATCATCAGAGTCTTTTCCACTCAGAACCACCAGGAACTGTCTGAAGCCCTGTTCTGCTCTGCTTCCCACCTCGCTGCCAAAGAAGTTGGTGGCAGCATACTGCAGAGCAGCGCCCAGGTTTCGTGGCTCACTGGCAGGAAGTCGGCGTTGGCGGAACTTCCGTACTGCACCCTGGGTCTCCTCTTTGGATTGGTGAGAGTTGAGGAGGAACTCAACCCGGATGTCCTGACCATACTGGGCAAGACCAATCCGGTTGGCATTAGCGCCAATGTTCAGCTGGTTGACCAGTCGTGTCAGGAGGGTTCGGACCTGCTGGAACTCAGCTGGACTTACACCACTGTCCACCAGGAAGAAGATGTCTGCAAACCGCTCTGCCAAGGCTGGACACAAACAAACAGGTAATTATTTCCATCTATTAAGACAGCATGGAATGCTGTAGTCCAATTTCAGTTAGTCTAAAAGCCTCAAAAAATAATAATTGAAGCAAATTGTACTTATTACCCCAAACCCCAAAGGGGAGGTGAGGGTATTGTTTTTGGTTCAGTTTTTTTGTTTGTCTGTCTGTTTGTTTGTCAGCAACTTTATGCAAAAACTACTGGACCAATTTCCATGAAATTTTCAGGAAAGGTGTGAGGTGGTCCAGAATAGATCCCATTAAATTTTGGTGAATGTAGGTCAAAGGTCAAAGTCTCCAAAAATGTGTTTTCGCAATGATAAGAGATAGGGCAACTCATACTACCTTACCTACACTACCCCATCCTTGAACCCACAACCTCTGACTTCCAAACCTGATCCTTGACCCACTGAGCTACACCTCAACTGGCAATCACCTGTCCAAGTAAACCTTCAGATGAACCAGTGTGGATGTCACCCTGTGACCTCTGCTGTTCCAGCACACCTGGTTCAATAAATGATCAGCTCATCATCAAACTCTGCAGAAGCCTGTCATGTCAGGCCTTTCTGTGGGTTTTCAGGAGCATTTGACTGAGTCTGAGTCCTGGTCTGTGTCTCTATCAGTGCTGAAGATGGTCCAGTGGTCAAAGATGTGGGCTTTCCACTGGGAGACCAGGGTTTGATTCCCAGGGAATGCATGGGAGGTAGAACGTGTGGTGTGAGGTCAGCCCAATGCTGCTTGCTGCTTGCAGCTTTAATTTAAGATTTAATATTATTTAATGAAAAATTTAAAAGTGTTAATTCTTCTGCTGTTGTTTCTGTACTGAGCTGATGGAAGAATGGGGCTGGGCTAACAGGAGCTGTAGGCTGTTACTAGGCAGACTGTGACAGTCGACCGATCACAACAGAGCGGGACGTTTCCAGTGAAACTCCAAAGACCAGAATGGTCTTCAAAAATAAACCAAATGCCAAATTTTAAGCAAGCTCTGCTTTTAACAACTAACAAATCAGTTGATAAAGGTTTACTTAATGTTTTTATTAGATTATTTTTTAGAAAGAAAAGGGTTTTTTTTGTTTGTTTTTTACTTTTTTGAAGTCCTCTCTAATGCAGGATGGGGGTGCATCGATTCATTACTGATCTGTCAATTAATTCTTTAGTTAAATGTTAATATTTGTTTCCCAAGTCTAACATGATTTCTTCCAGTATCTTTTTCAGTCCACAATCATAAAATATTCAGTTTTCTGTCACAGCGGATGAAAAAAACAGAAAATGGACAGCGACGTGACAGTGACTTCTGACTGTACTGTACTGTTGTGTTGATCCTTGCTTTCCAGTCATTAGTGACATTGAAAATGCTGGAAAAAAAATTAACTGGCATGCTGCCTGAAAGGGGTACATGATTTGTTTCAGTGGGCTAAAAAAATAAAGGATACACAGACATGCAAGGTAATTTGTTGTTGTAAAAACAGTAAAACCAACGTTCACTATAAACACAGAGAGGCATTTTTACTGACTTCATTTACAGTGAATATAAGTAGAGTTGGGAAGTCTGGACAGACACACAGAGAATCTGACTGTGGAAACACTTCTATTTTTATTTAATATAGTCTACAGTTTGCGTACATACTGTATTTTTTATGTGCATGTTTTTCAGCCGTTTCCACACTGGAGGAAACAACGTTTGTCTTTTATTTAGATCAGTCTGTGTTAAAGTGTTTATGACATCTTACATGTGGTTTTGACTTACAACTCGACATTTAGTACTCCATCATTATGTATGAGCATGCAGCCATAACATACAGATATTATTTTTGGTTCATTGACTGAAGAAAAATGTTCACGCCACACATTTTTGTATGTTGCAGTTTCTTCAAGGAATGACTTAAGTTAGAGCTAGTTTTTCCTCAAACATCTAACTGATCCTGCAGACCTCTGCTGCCAAACACTCCTTTATGCTGAATACTTTTACCCCTTCCAGTAATTTCACATAACATGCAGATCGTTTGCCAACATTTTCTGAAATAACTCCTGCTCTTAATGTTAGATATGTGAGCTATCTGTGATGGTGCCACCTCTAAATTGACCTCATACATCATATTAATCACTACAGTACTGTTGCTGCTCCACATTTATCTGAAATATTATCCAGAAGAAGTAAGGATTGAAAAAAAGAAGTTGTACTCAATCTCAACTAATTGTTTTCTCAGGTTTGCGTTGCTGAGGGATGGAACTGCTACAAGTTAAAAACAGCACTTGTATATTAGTATTGTAGAACTCCAGCTGGTCTCAACACTATTGTTTGGTTTTCTCTCTGGATTTTATTTCATATTGGTAAAGACCATAAAAGCAGTATTTCTCTAAACTATAAGTTTTGATTGAATGGTATTGATTTATTAGTTAACACTCATTGTTACAAAATCTTTTGAATGTTAATTTTAGACATAAAATGTTTTATAAAGTCTTGACTTGGTCTAAATGCACACTGGAAACTATATACTGCACACCTATCAAGAGTTTAAGGACCATAAATCAGTGTTATGGTTTGGTCATATCACACCATGATTTGTGTGACATTTGAAAACTCCCATAATGTATGTAATGTAATAGTCTTATCTCAGCCTGGATATGTTAGGTGGTTTTGACTACGACATGATTGTACATATAAAGACTAGTGTCCAGTGTGTCCAAAACTCGTTTTACTTTGTAAATAAAATGTTTTCCAGTTACAAAAGAGCTGTGTTTGTCATGTGTGACACAACAATGCAAAATGAAACTAATGTATAAGTGACCTGCCTGTTTTAAGATATAAAACATAAAGATATGTGTGTTAAAGTGTAGGGAGTAAAGGGAAAACAGATATAAATACACAAGTACATACACTGAAAACTGTTCTGTAGAATTTGTCAGTTTTCTTACCGAGCCTCTGGTCCTCCATGGAGATGCAGACAGTCTGCAGCAGACCCTCCGTCCAACCCTGCAGAGCCTTGTAGCTGTCTATAGTTAAGAGGAAGCGCTCTGAAGGTCGGCTGGCGATGGATTGCAGCTCCACCAGGTCGGCCTGTCCCACCCCGATGCCGAATATGATGATTCCCTGCTGCCTCAGGGCCTGGGATGGAGCCACCACGTCATCTGTGGAGTCTCCATCTGTGATGATCACCGCGATCTGAGGAACCCGCTGATCAGCCCGGCTGCCGGCCTCTGCGGTGAAGTACCGCTTCAGGATGAAGTCCATGGCCTTCCCGGTCTCAGTGCCTCCTGTCCTGTAGGGAAATTTATCCACCTCATCCAGCAGGGACCTTTTGTCCATGTGATCCTTCAGTAAGAACTCCTGATGAGGATCATCACTGTACTGAGCCAACCCGACCCGGACTTTGTCAGGACCTATGTCCAGGCCTGAGATGACGCTTTTAAGAAAGTTACGGATCTCCTGGAAGTTGGTGATGCCGATGCTGGAGGAGCCATCAATCAGGAAGACGATGTCGGCCGTGGTAGCTTTAGCACATTCTGAACAGAAGAAAAGACAGTCAACATCTGCACAAACATGTTTCTACACAGCTTTCAGTTTTATTACTTTTCAGGTCAATTTTGTTGGATGAACTATAGTGTCATATAAAAAGAATGATAAGACTACTTGGATAAAGAAATCCAGGGTTATCAAGGGGAAAAACTAAACTAATTAAAAACAAATTCATTCAAAAAAACAAACAAAAAAAAAGTTGTAAATCCCCAAACATTTAAATGAGTATTTTAAATTGATAGAGCTTTGGTGTGGACCAGTCACTTTGCACTCAGTGTTCCTCTTCTGCTGTGAAAGTAAAGAGGAAAAAAGATGAGGCCCTTAAACAGCATCAGGGAACTATGATTGTCCTTAATTCCTGCCTTGAAAACACAAAAGAATCCTCCAACATTTATTAATTAGATCTATGAAAATGTTCTTCCAGTCTCATAGGACAGGCATTGTATTTAAGTCCATATAATGTTCTGTATTAAGACAGATTCTTTTAAGCATTTGTCCCAGAACAACCTATAAGAACACAATACCGGACCCACTGACAACCTGTAATGACTAGAGATAAACCCATTAATGGTATCATGGCTGATGGATTATATACGGCTTCTCGTCTATACTGACTTTGAGGAAAAACCAACAACTCAAAAGATAAAAGTCACGCCTACCCAGATCATTAGATCCTTACCACTTAAGTGGCAATTACTGACCTTGGTTGACCAGTTCATCCTTGAGTCTAATGATTTTTTTTTGTCATAACTGCTGACAATATTGAATTGTATGAACAGATAATGAATGAATCTGAAGTTATGGTTCATGTTTATGGTTTGATGTTCATCTCAATGGTAATGTTTCTAGCAGTCAATATATATATATATATATATAATTTCAGAGATGTAGAATGTGTTTTCAGCGTCAACATTTATCATTTATCAGCCTGTCAAATGTAAAATTTTTAACCTCTCTTTTCATCTCAGACCAACAGGTTTTGATCAACAGTTGAGTCAGTAATCAGAAGCAGAAGTCAGGTGCTTGAATCTCCTCCTCCTGTGACTCTTTTTACCTTTCGACAACTGCAGCAGTTGTCGTTTGGCTTCCTCTACAGTCGTGCACAGTGTCTGGACGATCTTTTGTGAAATCCCCTGCAGAGCTGCGAAGTCTGACACACTGTAGACATGCTGACTGTGCGGTTCATTGGCGATCTCCTTCAACTGCTCGTCATCTGCGTCTTTGATGCCAATCGCGTACAGGATGATACCCTTCTTCTTCAGTTCCTGGGCTTGAGACTCCACGTTGTCCTGCGATCGGCCATCCGTGATCACCACTGCAATCTGTGGGATGTTCTGATTGGCCCGGCTCCCAGCAGCCTCCACAAAGTGCTCCTTCAGCATGAAGTCCAGCCCCAGTCCGGTCTGGGTACCTCCTCCCATGTAGGGCAGTCTGTGGATGTAGCTTAGGATGTCCTTCTTGTTGTCATAGGTGTTGAGCAAGAACTCGGTGCGTGGACTTGTGCTGTACTGGACCAGACCAATGCGGACGTGATCTGGACCCACGTCAAAGCTGTTGACCAGCGTGGACAGAAACCGACGGATCTTCTCAAAGTTTTCAGAGCCGATGCTCCAGGAGCCATCGACCATGAAGACGATGTCAGCGACGGCCTCTTGAGTGCACACTGAAGGGAAGGCATCAGGTCAGAGGTCAAGTAACAAACCACCTTTAACTTGGATCCAGCAGGTCATTGTGGAGCAGCCGCAAGCATCTCAGCGTGATTTGCAAAGAATCCAAACATCTCAGCGTGATTTGCAAAGAAACTGCGAGTGTGGCCATTTGGGCAAAGGCAGAGAAGCAGTGAGCAGCATGACAGCAGGTGGTGATCTGAACTGAACACTTCACTATCAGGTTGTTTCTGTGATGCAGTAGCGTGAGGAAATAACAGCAGAAACAGAAAGCTGTGGTTTGCTCGTGCTTGTTCACTTCAGAAAGTAGAAATGTGGCTGATGAAACCTTTCAAACAGATCATTCCTGGAAAATTAAAATGTCCTGTCTTTATCTGTAGTTATCTCATGTGTTTATTACATCCCTTAAATGCTTAAAAAATAAATATAGGATATAAATAAAATAAACTGCAATGATAAACTGTGGCTGGGGTTTTTGTGGCATTATTAGGTCATATTTGTTGGACCGCACTGTCACACAGTGACGCAGGTGGCCGCTGAGAGGTATGATGGGAATGATTGACAGCTACCCACCTACCATTCCTGTTAGCGAGAATTAAACAAAACAAACACCATAATGGCATCAGAAAGAAGTTATGTTGTATTTTCTTATTTAAAGTAAACATTTTTTTATAAACACTCAAAATGTGTTTTATTTATTGATGTATAGAGAATTGTTGTTTTCCTTGTATTACAGTTATTTATCAGTTTAACCTGCCTGAGTGGCTCAACCTAAGCTTTTTAATTTTAACTGTAGCCTGTTTTGCTCATGAAATGTAATAGACTGTGGCATCTTAGTAGACCATCGAAAGGGTTAGGAATCTCTTCATTGTAGCTGAACAGACTAGGGGCCCCCAAACAGCATCTTGCTTAGGGCCCCCACGAAGCTAGAAACGGCCCTGGCAGGTAATGACATGACTGATGTGCAACAACTTTTCAAAGACTTAAGAACAAGTGGACAGATGTTGATCCATTAAGAGGCCAAGTCCTGCCCCTTCCAGGTGTGTTCAATGGGAAATTATTTTGGAGAAAAACTATAACAGTCAATAGCGTTTGACAAGTAATTTTTGGACTTACTTCATCATTTACATGTATGACGTCTGTCTACTTAATGGATAATTTTAGAAGTTAAGAAAGTTGCAGTTTGTCGAAAACCATTGAAGATGCAGGCTGTAAAAATATGTCACTCTCCACAGTCTGTTCATACTCACTGAAGACATCTGCAGCTTCAACATGACCAGACTTGTAGAGGTTTTCACCTCTTAATACTTTATCACCTCTGACTTGAATAATGATGTGAAATGTGTCAAGTAAATGAGCTGATTTGTGTCATAAGAGATGAACACAATAAGCTGTTTCACACTAAAGTAGATGTTACTTCACTGTGTTTACCACAAACTGCAACAGTCACGACTCCTTAAAAGACACGCATCTGTGTAGTCGATGGAGCATATCGAATGGGATGTAAAGTTTGTTGCCACTGACCTCCAGTCATATTTGTTCTGATTAATATGGCCCCATGTGGCACAGTGGAAGGGGCGGGGCTTCTCCTCTATGGCTGCTACAGCGGCACCCAGGTCGAGTAAAGGCTTTAAAGTAGAGTTTACTTAAGCGTGAGGAAGTGCAGAAACAGAAAGCTGTGGCTTTTCTTGTGCTCATTTTCTTCAGAGAGTTTGAAGGTGGAAACATAACTCATGATAACAATAACCATTCTTCAGTTTATTGCACTGACTCCATTCTTTGCTGCATAAAAGTCATTTATAAAAACACAGTTTAGAGTTTTTTATACGGTATATAACAAAACCAGATTTCTAAATGCTCTTTGATTTCTATTTCATTGCAGACAGAATGATGGCAAGATATATAGTGATCTGTCCAACATTAAGAATCTTAAAAAAACTAGTCACAGGCGACTCCATGTCTTGAGCCACAAACTGTAAGAAATAATGTGAACAGGTGGTTTTAATCATGATTTGGCACAAAAGTAGCATCAGGAGAGGTCTGGTCTGGTTTCGTCAACTGTCACTTAGGACTAAAAAACAGCCTTGAAACTTAAAAAAATAGACATTTGACCATGTTAACTGACGGCATCAGTGAATATAAAAATGTTTATCAGGAGAAGATTTATGGCTGTATACCCAGTCTAAGGGAGACAAATACATGTTGACAACTTAAAGGTTAAAACATTAACTCACTTTATTATCACCGTAGGGCTACTCAGTCTCACACACACAGTACTTCACATTAGTATTAGCGATTAGCATTAGCATGTAGCACACGTCAGGAACAGCAAGATGCCATTGAAGGCTCTCAGGGACCAACTCAAGATTTTTATCAGCAGGAGAATTAGCCTATTTGTATATGTTTTTAATGGCGGGGGAAAACCCACATGGCATGGAGAGAACAGATAAACTCAACACAGAAAGGTTTGACAGAGTCAAACCCAGAACCTTCTTGAATTAAACACAGTCGACAGGTCATTAAATATGTTGTGTTCATATTGTCTGCATTGAAATCACTGTGCTCCGATTCTTACTTTTCCAAATTTGGAGAAAATGCAGAGCCACCTTGAGGTGTTTGAAACTAAATATATTTGAGCTTTTTTAAATGAACATGTTTTACGCAGCACTTTGTTGGCATGAACTTTTACATTCTATGCTCACATGAACTGATCATCTGCAGCATCAAATACATTCTGCTGAAGCTTTGTTTGAGTAATAAAACCGCTTACAAAACTCTTACCACATGTGCTGTGTGTTACAGTGTGAGTGTACTAGGTATGTTGATGTAATGTTAAATAGGGGGGGCTCCCTCTTCCTCCTCCTCATCCTCCCTGTGATTCTTTACATGTCGGTATTCAGGAACTGAAGTCATGCTGTATAATATAATATAATCATACCCACCTGTTCTCTGAGCGGTGTTGCTGTAGAAACAGGCTGCTATGGCGATAAGGCCGAGGACCAGACCCCGCCTCCCCTCCATGATCGATGACTCTCAGGTTTCTCAGATCCTACATAACAAAAAAAAATACCAGTGTGAGTCCTGAGAATGGATCTGTTTCCCATCTGTTCAAAGGAGGGGGTCAGTCCATAAAAACATGTTAGGGAGAGTTAACACGCCAAACATGACTCTGCAGCCAAACCTCACTTCTCTGGAACTAGAGGCTTTAGACACACAACAGTGATTAACAACAAGGTAATCCACATACAGGGAAGATCTTTACTATAGACTGAGTTCAGAGAAAATGCATGCAACACCACCCCACAAATGGAGAGAAGCTATTCACAGCAGTTATTCATAAAGAAAGATGTAAGGCGACAAAAAAAAAAAAAACAAGATCAAAGTCAACAGTACTTTGAAATCATCATACAAAAGCAAGACCAACATAACTAGCATTAAACAATAGTCTGTAATTATTACACATATTACCATAGTTGGGAAAATTACTTTTAAAAAGTAATTAGTTATAGTTACTAGTTACGTTCCCAAAATATAATTAGTAACAGAATTACTCCTTCATGAATGTAATTACTTACCAGGGAAAGTATTGCGTTACTTTTCTGAAAAACCTTCAAATATGTAAAAGAAAACTGATTTTTGAGTGTGTTTGACAGTTGCAGTTGCACAGAGTAGAACAGCATGGACTGGTACTGCATTGAACTTCATATTTATTGGAGTGTGAACAAAATCAAAGACATTATCCTGAAATAATAAAGCAGTTTCATCCTTTGTGGGTTCTACTGCCTCTCCTTCTTACCCTTTGGCAAATTTGAGTTTGGGAAGACAAGTGATCAAACTAATACCATCTTGAGGCGACTTCTCTCTGATTTTAGTTCTGTCTTATAGAATACTCCTTCAGATAGAACCGATGTTCCCACTAAATGGAGTTTCTAAACCATGACTTTGGTAAATATAAGAATGGCTCGCAAACGAATTGGCTCTTGTCATTCACTTAAAAGAGCCATTCAAAAGACTTGATTCGTCCATGAACATCACACCTCTAGTGCCTGGCTGAGTGAGCCAGGACAGATAACAGCTGTTAGATATCAGCGCATAGTAACTCGCCACATTTCACTGTCGGTAACAGTAATGGCACTGTAACATTTCAAATAGTAATTAATTACCCATTACTGAAAAACAATAATGGCGTTAGTAACGCCATTATTTTTAACGCCGTTATTCCCAACACTGCATATTACAGTGTAATATGTAAATAAATCAGAGGTTTCAAACATGCAGCAAAAATTACTCTGAAAATATGAATCCTTTTAGTTCAAGTTCCACATACAGACCAATTTAATCTCCAGTGGGTCAGCTCAGTAAAATACTATCATAATAACCTATAAATACTCAAAACTCCAAATTTTTCTCTTTGTAAATGTAAACATTTTCTTGTCATTTTACTGTATTTACACTAAAACAAACTCATTTCACAAAAACGTGAATAACCTGAACAAATATGAACATTTTGAAATGTCTGAAGTGCAAGTTTACCAATATTCTGCCTGTTCTTAAATGTTTTGTGTATTTGTAGATCCACTGTGATCTGTAAGTTGTAATGTACATGTGTAAATGATAAACTGAGACATAATACTGTTAAAATTGCATTTAGTTTTCTTAAGAAATTTCAGTTTGTTCATGTTATTCACATTGTTTAAAAGGGTAGTTGGTAGATGTAAACATTTTCATCGCATAATTTGACTTTTTTTCACTTTTCGCTTAATTTGGAGTTGACATTTATATATTACTGTATTATTTCACTGGTCCAGCCCACTTTAGATGAAATTTGGCTTAATGTGGCCCCTGAACTAAAATGAGTGTGACCCCCCTGAAATAAATGAATAGTAATATGTAGAAAATGATTTAAAAGATGAAACCAGTGTTAAAGAGGCAATGAAATGAAAATTACATGAAAGATACAAGACCAAATTGATGTAAAAGACAATAGGATGAAAAAGATGCAACACGTTGAGAACACCACAATAGGCAAACCATGACTGAAAAGATGCAACAAGATGAAGATGATGTAGAAACTGAAAATATTTAAAACATAAGCTTAAGCATGAATGTGGTGAATAAAGACAATACATTCAATCCAATCATATGTTCACATCATTTATCGGTTTCACTTTTTCTGAAATTTCTGCTCATATTTATGAAACAGCTAATGTAATCTCTATCCCTGACATGTAGATGATGAAATCTGACGGTGGTTAAAAGCTGTAAAACAGGCGTCTTCTGCAGTCGAATTACTGGAATGATGCATCGTTGGTCTGTGCCATGACCCGTCTCCTCCCAGTTTGATAAGACGTAAATTCAGCACTGGGAATAAAACGGAATAAATCATTTGTAAAGCTCTTAATTTACTCTGTTATAGTATGTTCATAAATCACTGCAGAGGAACTGTGTTACAAAAGTTACACTGACAGGATTCAATATCAGTTCAGTTTGGGATATTTCAATCACACCAGCTTATCTTGGCAGTCAGACATTCTCTGAGAAATAATGCTGTAAATCATACCATGAACCATCTAACCTGGTGCAATACAGATTTTTACATTAAGAACTAATTCTAAAGCAGTTACATTAATGTACTTTTTACTCAACGTGGTCAGTAAGGGTGAAAAAGGGCTTTCCTCTAACAGGGTTAAACTCTGCCGTTAAGGTTAAGGTTAAGATGCTTTATTATCCCCAAAGGGTAATTCTGTCTTTACAGCTAACTCATCCATTTCCCATTTTACACAATAGCATTAGAAGACAACACATCAGGAGCAGTGAGCTGCCACTGAAGCCACTTGGGAACTCCAGATCTTCATCGGCACCGTGGTTAAGGACTGACAGGAGAATTAACCTGTGTATATCCATTTTTGATGGCGTGGGAAACCAGGGCAGAACACAGAACCTCCTACCTATGGAAGCTGTGGAGATCAAACTTCTAACCACTACACCACCACGCCATCATGATGTCAATTAAATTGTGCTTGTTCACATGTTAAAAACAGAAATGAGAAAATATCCCCTTTCAAACGAAGCCTAGTAACATACAATTGGGCTTTAAGTGGATTTCCACCATTCATTCATTCATTTTTTGAAATACTTAGTCCTCAGGAGGGTCTTGGGGTACACCCTAGATGTGTCGCCAGTTCATCACAGATGTACAGTACATTCTATGAGCTTAAATGATGTTTAATCACTCAAATGATTACACGTTTGTAAACGCATCCCTAATCATCACTTATACAGTAGTGGGAAAAAGTTTTCGGACACCCTTAAAATTTTAAACAAATGGTTCCAGGCACAAAAAAACCCACCCCACACATATCGTAGCTAATTTTGGCATCAATCCAGTTGATGTCATCATGTCTATGCGTGTGCTGATGTCAGCATATTAATTGCCTCTATATATGTGCCAAGTTTGAAGTAAATTTAAACAAAATTTATGTTTTATAGACATTAGAAAGTTTTCCCTTTATAAGTAAATGGGGGGGAGATCTTAAAAATTAATAACAAATGTGAACTCTGACCTACTTTTCCCAAAATGTAATGACATCTATTCTGGGTCACTGACAATCTATAAACCCAATTTGGTATGAATTCAACCTACAGTTTTGTTGCTAGAGTGTAAACAAACAAAAAAAGGAAACAAAACAAAGAAACAAACAAACCAAACCAAAAACAATACCCCTTGCCACTCCTTCGGGGGCCGGGGTAATAATCTCAAATATTATCATGCAATACTTGTGGAAAAATCTTGTACGTGTTTCAAAAGGTGTGGCTGTGTCAGACAAACAAATGAAAACACAAAACAAACAAAAGTAAATTCTTGCCAGTTTCCACGTCATGACCTGGATGTGTTTCGTTATCCGCTGCAACATCCAGTCTGATTTTGATGTCGATGGAACAGAGCGTGCAAAAGGGGACGTGGATTTGGAGAATGGAACAATACTTGGCAGAGTTCATTGACTTATGAGTGATTCTTAATGCAGTATATCCCAAAAGAATGTGGCATCTAAATACATTTTTCCACCACTCTACGTTCTATTAAAAAGTGATCATGCATGTCATTTTTTTTCATACCATAAAATATAATTACCAGATGAATAAATTGACTCGAAGACTCAAATAAGTTAAGTGTTAGAAATCCAGAACCCAACCAAATCAAAAACAAACCAGATATTTGCACCTTCCATCAGGAGTATATTTTGTATATAATACTTTGTAGTTTTCACATTATACTTGTTGCACAGGAGATCCAGATTAATCCCTGACTCTGACTCTTTCTAGCAGCTATAACCACTGGTCGGTTCATATCTCTGTATTTATTATCGTTGCAAATAGCTCACTTTTATCTGATCTGTTCGATTTGAACTAATATCATCCATGTGATTGCATGTATTGGCACAGTTTCCATCGAATTTTATGAAAAAACACAATGTAATTTCCCCGAACACACATGCACTGTCCAGCCAGATGTGTGACCGTTTGCCTTCAGGGCCTTTCATTCTCCAAACTGTCCATGATTCTGTATCTGAGGGATTAAACGCCACCTGAGATTTTTTTTTTCAGGTCAGAGAAACAGACTCATATGGACAGCAGCTGTGGACACAAAAACACTGAGTGGGCACAAGTGGGAACATCAGCTGAGAATCAACATTCTAAAACACAATGACAACATCCACACTATACTCCGTCCTCAGTCTGCAGCGCTGTGGTCACTGCAGACACACCAAACACTATTAAGGCTCTGAAACGTCAGATTTGTTCAGTTTTATCTAAAGATGTAATAATATAATATTTATAAATGGTGAAATGTTGTTGAATGGATGGGGG
>JAPQRP010049812.1:0-11985 GCA_037367295.1 Apogon hyalosoma
ATCTGCATCAGTTTTTCTCTTTCTGGACATTTTGGGATAATTTTCTGTCTTTCTTAATTCCACTTGTTTGGAAAATCACTTTGATGTGAAAACACTGCAGTCTAGTGGCGGGATGCCATCACTTCATGGATAAACATAATTGGCATGCATTATGGGAAATGTAGTTTAGGATTAATGCACCTTTTTGACTTTATTATAAGACAATCAGACCTTTTAAGCTCTCGCGGGCCACATAAAATTACATGGCGGGCCACATTTGGCCCGTGGGCCTTGACTTTGACACATGTGCTTTATATGGATTAGTAGATAAAGACATTAATAATGAACAATATTGCACAACTGTTTTATTTAAAGTGCATACAGCCACCACATTGCCAAATTATCACCTCATTGTCATTTTTCTTTTTGCTGCACAAATAATGATTATTGTAATAACAAAAATAAGCTTTTTTTTTTTTTTAAATCAGTATTAACTGAGTGTGACCATTCAGACTAATGCAGGCAGATAGTATAACAAGAATGAACTTAAAATGGAAAAATATATATATAATTTTAAAAAGTGAACAAACAAACAAACAAACAACAAAACATCAGGCAGGATCTTCCTCTGAGCTGATGGTAATTGAGGCACTTGAGGTGGCAAAGTCAGCTGGTCTGGGATCTGCAATAAATATGCAAAAGAATGTAAATACACAAATGGCATTACTCATTACAATAGAGGTGATTCCATATAAAGTGGACCTTTTGTTTAATCAACAACGGCATGAAGTGTGTTTGCATGATGGGAATGACAATGTCGGATGCTACGCTACCCCCCCACCCCCCAGCTCTAACAGGTTGTTTCCACTGGCTTTCTTGTAAGCAAGGGGCCCAACATGATTCTGTTTGTTTCCTATGCTGTCACCTGCTTAGCTAGCTGCCAGCTGTGGTGGTTGGCTAGTTGCCGGCTGTGGTGGTTGGCTAGTTGCCGGCTGTGGTGGTTGGCTAGTTGCCGGCTGTGGTGGTTGGCTAGCTGCCGGCTGTGGTGGTTGGCTAGCTGTTAGCTGTGGTGTTGGCGAGCTGCTAGCTGTGTCTTATTGGTCTTTGTATGTCAATAATAACACATTTTCCCATAATTAACTTCCATCACCTACCTGCAAGTGATGCACGGGCATTGGTGCAAAGTTTCTTCTTTTATCTGCCCCCGACTCTTTTTCGTTGCCATTTTGTGAAAAAAAAAAAAAAAACAAAACAGCTTGCTGTCAAGTCGATAGTCAAATGTGAGTTGTGGGCGTGAGTTGTGCATGCGCAATGAACAGACCAGACCAGACCACTGAGGGGGCACAGGGGGTGGAGCCTATATTACAATCATTGATTTTCCAAGTGAATGGTTCTGATTGTAAAGTAAAATTCTATCTGTAACATACAAAATAATTAAAATTAAAATCTTGATTATAATTACCATGGCTTTGATCTTTTTTTTTTCATCAATGTATTTTGAAATTCACTTAGAAGCCCATTTTTACTGTCTCTACCAGCACCGAATGTGCACCAAACATAATGACACTCTTGCCGAAAAATTCTGTTTTTATAGTGTCTCATAACTTTGGTTTTACATGTACTTTCAACACAATTGACTTCACAGTATTAGTTTCACATCTGCACTATCAACACAAATTGAAATGGAGTTTCCGTGAGGCTCCGTCTTGCTGCTATGGCATCTTAAATGCACATGTCACCAGGATGCGCTGGCGCGTCCAGGGACTCCTGAATGTTAAGAGGAGGTTTTGGTGGCCAAACATGGAAAAAGATACACGGTCTTCTGTTAATGCCTGAAACATCTGTGCAAGAGGTAAATCTTCCCACCAACGTCCTTCTGGTCTCTTTCATCCTCTGCCCATACCCGGTAGACCGTGGTCCCATATAGCCCTGGATTTTGTAAACAGTCTTCCTCAATCAGATGGGAACTCAGTAATACTGTCCATAATTGACTGCTTCTCAAAAGCTGCACATTTCCTGGCCTTGCCCAGGCTACCTTCTGCCCGGGAGACAGTGAACCTTCTCTGCCAGCATGTTTTTAATCTCCATGGGATTCCCACAGAAATTGTTTCCGATCACGGCCCACAGTTCACTTCACAAGTGTGGAAGGCCTGTTCTGCCTTTGGAAGCCAGGTTACCTTTTCATCTTGGGTTCCACCCCCAATCCAATGGACAGACAGAATGACTCAACCAGGAAATGGAGGCAGCTCTCAGGTGTGTGATCGCATCCAATCCCTCTTTGTAGAGCTCCTACCTCATGTGGATTGAATATGTTCACAACACCCACACCTCTTCAACGATGGGTCTCTCACGTTTCAAGAGTTCCTTGGGCTACCAGCCACCTCTATTTCCCAGCCAAGAGGAGGAGCTGTGGGTTCCGTCAGTCCAGCATCACCTCAGGCACTGTCGTAAGATTTGGAAAGATGCTAGGGGGGCTCTACAGCGGACTGCAGTGCACAACAAATGTTTGGCTGACCGTCATCGCTCTCCGGCTCCGGCTTACTTCTCTGGACAGAAGGTGTGGTTGTCTTCCAGGGGTATACCTTTGAGAACTGACTCTAGGAAACTTGTGCCTCATTTCTTTGGACCCTTTGAGATTGAAAATGTTCTTAATCTGGTCACTGTCAGTGTAAAGTTGCCCAGCTCTATGTGTGTTCAGCCCTCCTTTCATGTTTCTCTATTGAAATCAGTGGCTTCCAGCTCCCTGAACCCACCTTCCACCTTCAACACTGGAGCCGGGTCTCCAGTATCTGGTAGACTGGGAGGGTTATGGTCCGTAGAAACATTCCTGGGTTCCACGTGCACAGATCTTGGATGCCAGCTTGGTTAGGGACACCTGGACAAGCCACATGGGTCACCTGGAGGCTCCCATTGTGTGTGTGTGTGTATGTATGTGTGTGTGTGTGTGTGTGTGTGTGTGTGTGTGTGTGTGTGTTTCAGGGTGGAGCTGGTCCAGGTGCAGCTGGCTAGTACTTGTCTCAGCTGCTCATCATTAGACAATCCAAAGAGATGGCTTATCTGCACCTCCAACCTACGCTCTTCGTCAGATTGTTGCAGCATAATGAAACTGAAGATGCTTTACTGTTCCTCTAACTCTCCAGGCCCACTCCCCTGCTGTGGGCCCCAGACTAAGACAGCTCGTGGGATTTCAACCCTTTTAAGACCAGTTGTCTTAGGGTGCTTTCACACTGCTAGTTCGATTATTTGGTCCACACCAGGCAATCAAATTGTTCTTCTGTATCATGTAGACTCCAGTGTGGTCCGCTTTCACACCTGCAAACGAACCAAAATTGGTCTGATTGACGTTTCATCAATGTTTATCTTCCGGTAGAAATAAGCGCCAATTCTGACTCACTATGGAGCGACACGTTGGCACATTGGTCCTGGCTCTGATCTTTGTAAATTACATTCTCTGTATTGTACGGCGTCCGTGTGGTGACCTTAAAAAAAAAACGTGCGCGCACGAATTATTACACGTGCGCCTGTTTTATTATTTCGTGCGCACGTTTAATAATTCGTGCACGCGCACGTGGTTTTTTTTTTTTTACGTCACTACACAGGCTCCGTAGTATTGGCCATTTTTTGCCAAATATTGGAGAATGAGTCACGGCTATGTCTGGAGAACGATCTGCTGATGCCCTGGAGTCACTCTAGATGTATAGTGCATCATTTCAGTCAGAGGAGATGCGCTGTTTTCATGAATGTGGTCCTGCTGACCTGGCCTGACCCAGGATGCATTTCGAATAGTTCGTTTAGACCGACTGTCTATGGTTTGGACCCCAGTTCGCCTTCTCACCAGAGGGACCGCACCAGAGTTTGGCATTTGGTGCGGAGTCAAGCGGACCCAGACCACCTCTGTTTGGAGGTCTGGGTCCGCTTGATTTAGTGCAGATCCGAGTGCAATTGATGCTTTCACACCAACGAGAACGAACCGAACTAAGAGCTTTTGGTTCAAATGGAACGTTTGGTGTGCACCAAGTGCTGTTGGTGTCAAAGCACCCTTAGATGTGCCTACCTCCTGCCACTTCACCAGCAGCAGTGCACCAGCCCCTTAAGGTCTTTCTGGCAGGTGGTGAGTGCATCAGAACCTGGGAACACCCTGACCAGGATACAAGCCCAGCCTTCTGCACCAAAGTCAGTCCATATTTATTACAGTCTTTACTGTTATACTGTCACTGTGTTCAAATAGAACACATTGGTATGTATAGCTGGTGAGCTTTTGATATGAATTAGTGTTGAAGTTCAGAGTGAAATTATTTTGTGTTTATGGATGTATGGTACAGTGGGGGCCCCCCCAACTTGTCTTGTCTAGGGCCCCCACATCAACAGGGCTGGGCCTGTCTTCAAGTCCTGTTTTTCCCCTGAAGAGTTTTTTCCTTTTAGCCCAGTAGTCATTAAAAGGCTTTAACCAACCTCTGAGTTTTGTTTCTGCCCCCTTGGATCCAGTTAATCCTATCTAAACTTAACATGTCCAAACAGTATATGTTCTGTTGCCTCTGTGAGTCTATTTTTCATGTTTTTAGTCAGTGGAACAGACTCACAGTGCTCTTCGCTTTTTTAACAAATGTGCTTAATCTGTTTGAGACTTTTTGTGACACGTCTTTTATCAGTGGTGCAGGTACAAGAGAGCAGATCAAAAAAAGTGGCAGCTCCTGAACTTTATTTCAGGGAAAGTGAAACTGGCTAACCCTAACCCTGACCCTGTCATGTCTCCAGAACGAATCTAATGGAGGACAGAGTAGGTCCAGAGGCAACCTCAGTCTGGTGGACTACCGTCAGGATCAGACTGAGGCTGGACTTCACCCTCTGCAAAATGATCAGTGATTCAGACAGTTTGAAAAACATTTGGTGTCATAAAAACATCCTTTCCACTGTTATCACACATGAATAACAGTTCGCAGGTTTTCTGTCTGAGGGATTGTCCCACTGATGTATTTATTGGTTTGATTTATTAGTAAATCCACATTGACTCTGGACACTGAAACAATTTAAAAAAGACTGTGTACCTGGAAGAAACATGGAAATAAAGTCTGTTTTTTTTTTTGTTTTTGTTTGTTTTTTTTAAACAAAATCTCCTCCTTCACCTTCTTCCCTTTTAAATCAGGGCTTACTTATGCATTTAGCCTTAAATCTGTTACAGGCCAAAGAACCAACATGTTCAATCAGTGGATGACTGACTTGAATCTGCCGTTGTTTATGAGTGTTTGCATTTGTTTGTTTTTGCTCTTCGTCGGTGCCAGATGTGTTCAGCCTTCTTTCACCCGTACATGGATGTCAAAACAGCGTCAAGATCACTTTTTTCTGGCTAATACACCTGAGATCAAGTGAACTAATAACCTGTTCTTTGTCAAGTCTAACTTGAAAGCCAAGCTGCTACCTGTTACTGAAGAAGAAAACATACTTACAACTCTGGGATTCAGTGTTTTTCATTATTCAAGTAACTTAAGCTCATGAAAGTTGCCATTTGCCCTGACAAGTCCCATTTAGAAATGATGTGAACATTGAGTCAATGAAAACAAACAAATTTTTTTATGGCGGTACACTCATATCAGATCAAAATGACACTTTTTTTTTTTTACACTGTATATTTGTTATCTCTGCCAAATTTCAGGGCTTTTCTACAATTTAAAATGTTTAATCAGATTTTTATTATGTTACAGATTAAATCTGAAAACTAAGATGACCAGGAAGCTTAGCACATGGACATTAATGTGATCTTTAGATAGGTTCATTTCCATGTATTTACCAATGTGAATTCACCCAGTGAATGTTAGTAGTATCCATCCATCCATCCATACATTATCTGCCACTTATCCAGGGCCGGGTCACAGGGCAACAGTCTAATCAGGGATGCCCAGACTTCCCTCTCCCAGACTCCTCCTCCAGCTCTTCCGGGAGGATCCCGAGGCGTTCCCAGTCCAGCCGAGAGACATAGTCTCTCCAGCGTGTTCTAGGTCTTCCCCGAGGCCTCCTCCCGGTGGGACATGCCCGGAACACCTCCCCAGGGAGGCGTCCAGGAGGCATCTGAAACAGATGCCTGATCCACCTCAGCTGGTCCCTCTGGATGTGGAGGAGCAGCGGCTGGACTCCAGCTCCTCCTGGTGCCTGAGCTCCTCCTCTATCCCTAAGGGTGCACCCACCCACTCTACGGAGGAAACTCATTTCGGCTGCTTGTATCTGGGATCTTGTCCTTTCGGTCATGACCCAAAGCTCATGACCATAGGTGAGGGGAGGAACGTAGACTGACTGATAAATCAAGAGCTTTGCCTTTCAGCTCAGCTCCTTCTTTACCACAACAGACCGATACAACGTCTGCGTCATTGCAGACGCTGCACTGATCCACCTGTCAATCTGACGCTCCATCCTTCCCCCACTCGTGAACAAGACCCTGAGATACTTGAACTCCTCCACTTGGGGCAGAGAACCATGGCCACAAGAACCATGGCCTTGGATTTAGAGGTGCTGATTCTCATCCCGCTCGCTTCACACTTGGCTGCAAACCGCCCCAGTGCTGAAGGTCCAGGTTTGATGAGGCCAGCAGGACCACATCATCTGCAAAAAGCAGAGATGAAATCCTGTGGCCCCCAAACCGGACCCCCTCTGGCCCCTGGCTGCACCTAGAAATTCTGTCCATAAAAATTATGAACAGAACCGGTGACAAAGGGCAGCCCTGCCGGAGTCCAACGTGCACCTGGAACAGGTCTGACTTACTGCCGGCAATGAGAACCAGACTCCTGCTTCAGTCATACAGGGACCAGACTGCCCTTAGCAGAGAGCCCCGGACCCCAAACTCCCAAAGCACCCCCACAGGATACCATGAGGGGCATGGTCAAACGCCTTCTCCAAGTCCACAAAGCACATGTGGACCGGTTGGGCAAACTCCCATGAACCCTCGAGCACCTGATGGAGAGTGTAGAGCTGGTCCAGTGTTCCGCGACTGGGACGAAATCCGCATTGTTCCTCCTGAATCCGAGGTTCGACTATCGGTCGGATCCTCCTCTCCAGTACTCTGGAATAGACTTTCCCCAGGAGGCATAGGAGTGGGATCCCCCTGTAGTTGGAGCACACCCTCCGGTCCCCCACCACCACCCCGGTCTGCCAATCCAGAGCCACTGTCCCCGACCGCCACACCATGTTACAGAGACGTGACAACCAAGACAGTCCCTGGACATCCAGAGACTTAAGGTACTCAGGGCGAATCTCGTCCACCCCTGGTGCCCTGCCACCGAGGAGCTGCCAACCACCTTGGTGACTTCAGCTTGGGTGATGAACGAGTCCACCTCTGAGACCTCAGCCTCTGCTTCCTCCATGGAAGACGTTGCAGTGGGGTTGAGGAGGTCCTCGAAGTATTCCTTCCACCTCCCGACAACATCCCCAGTGGAGGTCAGCAGCTCCCCACTTCCACTGTAAACAGTGTTCGTGGTGCACTGCTTTCCCCTCCTGAGGCATCAAACGGTTTGCCAGAATTTCCCAAAGGCCGACCAATAGTCCTCCTCCATGGCCTCCCTGAACTCCACCCAGACCTGAGTTTTTGCCTCCACAACTGCCCGAGCTGCAGCATGCTTGGCCTGCCGGTACCCTTCAGCTGCCTCAGTAGTCCCATGAGCCAACAAGGCCCGGTAAGACTCCTTCCTCAGCTTGATGGCATCCCTTACTTACTTCCGGTGTCCGCCACCGGGTTCGGGGGTTGCCGCCACAACAGGCACCAGAGACCCTGTGACCACAGCTCCAAGCAGCCGCTTCGACAATGGAGGTGGAGAACATGGTCCACTTGGACTCAATGTCCCCAGCCTCCCTCGGGATCTGGGAGAAGCTCTCCCGGAGGTGGGAGTTGAAGACCACGCTGACGTCGGGTTCAGCCAGACGTTCCCAAAAGACCATCGCAACATGTTGGTCCTGCCAAGTCTGTCTGATTTCCTCCTCTGCCAGCGGATCCAACTCACCCCCAGGTGGTGGTCAGTTGGCAGCTCTGCCCCTCTGTTCACCCGAGTGTCCAAGACACGTGGCTGGAGGTCTGATGACACGACAATGAAGTCGATCATCGACCTCCGGCCTAGGGTGTCCTGGTGCCCCGTGCACTTATGGACATCCCGGTGCTCGAACATGGTGTTCGTTATGGACAAACTGTGGCTAACACAGAAGTCCAATAACAAAACACCACTCGGGTTCAGATCGGGGAGGCCGTTCTTCCCCATCACCCCCCTCCAGGTCTCACTGTCGTTGCCCACATGGGCATTGAAGTCACCCAGGAGAACAATGGAGTCCCCAGTCGGAGCACCATCCAGCACCCATCCCAGGGACTCCAAGAAGGCCGGGTACTCTGCACTGCTGTTCGGCCCAGAGGTCGAAACGACAGTGAGGCACCTGTCCCTGACCCGAAGGCGCAGGGACATGACCCTCTCGTTCACCGGGGTGAACTCCAACACATGGCGGCTGAGCTGAGGGGCTGTGAGCAGGCCCACACCAGCCCACCGCCTCTCACCGCGGGCAACGCCAGAAAAGTGGAAAGTCCAGCCCCTCTGGAGGGATTGGGTTCCAGAACCCAAGCTGTGCGTGGAGGTGAGCCCGACTATATCTAGACGGTACCTCTTAACCTCCTTCACGAGCTCCGGCTCCTTCCCCCCCAGCGAGGTGACATTCCATGTCCTTAGAGCTAGACTCCGTGTCCGGGGATCGGGAAGCCAAGCATCCTGCTGTCAACTGCCACCCAATCCACATAGCATCTGGCCCCTATGAGTCCCTCGGCGGGTGGTGAGTCCACCGGAGGGCGGGCCCATGTCGTCCTTTCGGGCTGAGCCCGGCTGGGCCCCATGGGCAAAGGCCCAGCCACCAGGCGCTCGCTTACGAGCCCCAACCCCAGGCCTGGCTCCAGGGTGGGGCCCTGGCTGTGCCATGCCGGACGACGTCACGGTCCTTGATTTTAAATTTTTCATAGGGGCTTCTGAACTGCTCTTAGTCTGGCCCATCACCCAGGACCTGTTTGCCATGGGAGACCCTACCAGGGGCATAAAGCCCCAGACAACGTAGCTCCTGGGATCATTCGGGCACGCAAACTCCCCCACCACGATAAGGTGGCAGTTCAAGGGGGAGTGTTAGTAGTACTTGTGGTTTAATATTATTATTGAAAATCCACTATATAATACTAATGTCTGTTTACTGATTCTGACCTACAGGTGTCGTGACCCAAATGAAAACAAACCTGGAACACAGGCCTCAAATCTGTCAGAACCCTCTTACTGTGAGGTGTAAGTGCTAACCACCGTGCCGCTGGTAGCCCTAACCCTGACCCCTGTGAACCCTAACCCCTGCAAACTCAAACCCCAACCTCTGTTAACCCAAACCCTAACCCCTGTGAACCCTAACCCCTGTTAATCCTAACCCAAACCCTAATCCCTGTTAACCCTAACCCATGCTAACCCAAATCCTAATCCCTGTTAACCCTAACCTCTACTAACCCTAACCCCTGTTAACTCTAACCCATTAACCCTAACCCTAGTCCCTGGTAACCCATACCCAAACCCTAACCCTAGTCCATACTAACCCATACCCAAACTCTAACCCTAGTCCATACTAACCCATACCCAAACTCTAACCCTAGTCCATACTAAGCCATACCCAAACCCTAACCCTAGTCCATACTAACCCATACCCAAACCCTAACCCTAGTCACTGCTAAGCCTAACCCCTGTTAACCCTAACCCATCAACCCTAACCCTTCTCCATACTAACACAAACCCTAACCCTAGTTTATACTAACCCTTACCCAAACCCTAACCCTAGTCCCTGCTAAGCCTAACCCCTGTTAACCCTAACCTGTTAACCCTAACCCTAGTCCCTGTTAACCCTAACCTATTAACCCTAACCCTAGTCCCTGCTAACCCATACCCAAACCCAGCCCTAGTCCCTGCTAACCCATACCCAAACCCAAACCCTAGTCCCTGCTAACCCGTTAACCCTAACCCTTATCCCTGCTAACCCATACCCTAACCCTAGTCCCTGTTAACCCATAACCAAACCCTAACCCTAGTCCCTGCCAACCGGTTAACCCTAACCCTTATCCCTGTTAACCCATACCTTAACCCTGGTCCATACTAACCCATACACAAACCATAACCCTAGTCCCTGCTAACCCCCTACCCAAACCCTGACCCTAGTTCCTGCTAACCCATACCCTAATCCTAATCCCTGCTAACCCATTAATCCTAGTTCATACTAACCCATACCCAAACCCTAACCCTAGTCCATACTAACCCATACCCAAACCGAATATTTGCAGTCAATCAACAGCTGAACAAAAACTGGGTAAATCTGCTCCTATTAAGTTATTTTCATTATAGACTATTCTGGGTGATATTCCTGTATCTGCACATAAACTTTGACTGTATAATATTTAGTGACATCTAGTGGTGAAGATGGTGGTTAGAAGTGACTCTGTATCCCAAACACACTCACCTGCAGTGGCAGCAATACTAAGGGCCTGATTTACTAAAAGTTTGCATGTGTAAAGACTTGTGCAAACTCAACTGTTCACGCAAAAAACATGTTGTGGCTTATCTACTAACAGGATGCACCGAGGGTTGTGCCTGTCAAATGGGCAAAATAGCTTGCACAACCCATTTAGCATGCTTGCCTTTGTGAATTAGCAATTATGAGCATTTCTGCCAGAATATGCAAAATTATTGGGAGGAGTAGATGCTAATATATATTTAATGTGACTGACCAAACCTGAAACTGATTGCGGTGGCAGATTTTGTGTCTGCATTTAGCAAGTCTGAAAGGCAGGTTTGAACTGGCACAGCTTTGCGCAAAAATGGCTGCACTTATTGTGGCAAGGAGGTGGCATAGGCACAACCAAAGGAAACGCAGAGAACCAATCTTTTGCACTCGCGTCGACATTTTTGGAATGACAGAAGAAAAAATAGAGCCATGTTGCCTAACCAGCAATGCCATTTTACAACATCTAGATGAAGTAGGGCTGATTTGGAACCAGTCATGCAAAACCTTCTATGACAAAACTCCTCACAACGTTTTCCTTGCATCTGGATCATTTCAGTGTGCTGTTGCCATTTGTGCTGGCGTATCCCAGAGCAGTTTTTGCAGTGTACATTCTCAAGTCCTAAATGCCATGTCAAACAGGATGGGCAGGTACATACAATTCCCACGCACTAGGGATGCATTAAATGCCACAAAGCATGGCTTTTATGCTGGCTTCCCCAGAGTGATAGGAGCCATAGACTGCACTCATGTGCAACTTGTTCCCCCCTCTGACCGCAAGCATATTTACAGGAATCGTAAACAAATGCACTCTTTAAATGTACATGTTGTGTGCGATTCAAACAGGGTCATTATGAACATTGTGGCAAAATATCCAGGGTCAGTGTACAACTCTTTCATCCTGATAAATAGCATTCTTTTTTCAAAGTTGAAAGATGGCGAATATGGAGATGGCTGGATTTTGGGCATTTCAGTTACATAAGTTTGCTTAGGAAAAAAAAAACATTCTGCTCATTAATGACATCATTCTTTTTTTTTTTTTTTTTGGTGATAGTGCATACCAGGACCAGTTCTAGCCATTTTGGTGCCCTAGGCGAGATATGAATTTGTGGCCCCCCCAACACACACGTGGGGGTGGGGGGGGGTGTCACGAAGAGGAGATGTGCTAAGTGTGAGAGGAGATGCACAAAGCCGCTAGCAGTAAACCAGAAACATATATAAATCAGATAGAAGCTTATATAAATCTGATAGAAACATATATAAACCAGATACAAATGTATAAACCAGTTCAGCAGCAAACCAGATAGAAACATATATAAACAAGTGGTGCCAGGCACAACAAACCCTGCCCCTCACAAACATTTTAGCTCTTAATGGACACCTCCCTCTCAAAACATGAGACTATGGGTTTGACCTTTCAAGGTCACTCAAGGTCAAAGGTCATGACTCCATTTTGGAGCCTACATGTAGTTT
>JAPQRP010049814.1:0-11984 GCA_037367295.1 Apogon hyalosoma
TCCATCCATCCAACCAACCATCCATTCATCTATCCATCTATCTGACCATCCATCCATCCATAAATCCATCCATAAATCTGTCCATCCATCCATAAATCTGTTCATCCATCCATCCATCCAGGTTTCAATCATCTATCAGCCATCCACCCACCCATCCATCCATCCATCCATCCACCCACCCACCCATCCATCTATCCATCCATCCATCCATTCATCCATCCATCCATGTTTCAATCATCTATCATCCATCCAACCAACCATCCATTCATCTATCCATCTATCTGAAATCCATCCATCCATAAATCTGTCCATCCATCCATCCATGCATCCATCCATCCATGTTTCAATTATCTATCATCCACCCATCCATCCATCCATCCATAAATCTGTCCATCCATGCATCCATCCATCCATGCATCCATCCATAAATCTGTCCATCCATCCATCCATGTTTCAATTATCTATCATCCACCCACCCACCCATCCATCCATCCATCCATCCATCAGCCTAAACCCAGTCTCAGACTTCCCTCTTCCCAACCATCTCCTCCTTCCATCAGACTGATATAACCCCTCCAGTGTGTCCTGGCTCTGCCCTGGGGTCTCCTGTCAGTTAGAAATACCCAAAACACCTCAGCAGGGAGGCGTCCTGACCAGAGACTTGAACCCCCTCAGCTGGTGCCTCTGAACGTGAAGGAACAGCAGTTCCTACATCTAAAAGAGACCCCCACCCCCTTTATCGTGTACCCAGGAATAGGAGAATCCAGATTCCCCTCCATTCCATGTAAACACCACAACCCAAATCTGAACTGGAACACTAGCGCGCAGTCATTTGTACGGCCTGCCAAAACAGCTCAAGGAGGTATGAATTTGACAAAAACTGACACGTAAATTAATGTCAACAATTTCTAAATCAGACATTTGTCACACTACCTCTGCATATGTCTGCAGCAGTACAGTCATAACTCACAGAAAACAAGTCGTCTTAATAAGTGGAACAAACCACCACTGCTGCTATTTTTCTGATTATAATAGTCACGGCAAAAGCTTTCTCGGTTGATTTTCACAAATGAAAAGGGATTGGATGAGGCTAAAATCCATCCTCACATGTCAGACAAAGTACGCTCTGTATAATAAGCACAGAGAGGGCATTCTTATCTGGAGATTCCACCATGATATCCATGGAATGGTGAAGGTTACAGTTGGCAGTGAGTGATGGATGAGCCCTTCCAGTCGTCTTCAGATGGCTGTGGTTTAGAGAGGCAGGCTGAGCAATAGATCTACCAGCTGGACTCTGAAACCCCCATGGTGAGTCTGGAAAAAAGACTTGGACGACCGCTGTCACTGCACAAAAAAACAAGCCAGCGTTCCTCAAACTTAGTCTTTGTTGTTGGATATGGAGCAGATATGCAACAAAGGAGATATCTTGGAAGTTTGTGTATGTGTTGTCAAGAAGGAGCATCACGTCTTGTTGTAAATTGTCACTTTGAAAACACACACAAAAACCTGCTCGAGTTGTCCACAGTGTGATTTAAAAGGGCCATTTAAAGTGACATTTGGACTCAATCAACAGTAGCTTTTCCAACTCATCACATACTAACGGGGTTTGCATAAATCATCAAGCGAATTTGGAACAAACGCTTGAACAGTTGCAGAAATAAAAAGGTGTATCATGTGCATTTCCATGACCTACTTTGACTCAGACTCAGTTTTATTGTCATTCGATCAATGGTACACGATACAACGAAATATAGCCAGCCAGGTCTCGGTGTGTAACGTAAGAAAGACAAAAAAGAAAATGTAAAATAGAATGTATAAACGGTAAGTGGGGTAGAATAAAGCTACCACGTGTCATATGTTTTAGCTGTGTTTATGTTTTAGCTTTTTATTTTTGTTCATGTATTTTTTTTTAACTCCATGACTCAGGGAAACGCACAAGAATTCCAATGTACCTAAACTGCAATGTATCTGTGCAAATGGCAAATAAAGTCTATTCTATTCTATTCTATTCTATTCCATAAAATATGTAACAAAATAATAATAATAATAATAATAATAATAACAACAAGTGGTTCTAAGCACAACAAACCCCGCCGCTCACACGTCTTGTAGCTTATTTTTGCATCGATCCAGCTGATGTCATCGTGTTTATGCATGTGCTGATGTCAGCATATCAATCGCCTCTACATATGTGCCAAGTTTGAAGTAAATTGAAACAAACTTGAGGTTTTCATAGACATTTGAAATTTCTCCCATTATAAATAAATGAGAGAAGAAAAATATTTTTAAAATAAATATATAAAAATGTGAACTTTGACCTACTTCTCCCAAAATGTAATGACATCTATTCTGGGTCACTGGTAATCTATAAACCAAATTTGGTACGAATTCATCCAATGGTTTTGCTGCTAGTGTTAACAAAGAAACAAACAAACCGAACCAAAAACAACACCCCTTGGCTCCCCTTCGGGGGGCGGGGTAATAAATGCTTAATGTGAACAAAAAAGAGGGAATAATGTAGGTTGTGTTGTGTTGCCAGCAGACGTTGTTGTAGACTACAGTACACAAGGCACTAATAAACAGAATAGAAGAACTAGAGAAACTTAACATTGCTGTGATGTCTTAAAGGGCTCATATTGATCTAAACCCACTTTTATTAGTCTGTGGTTCATTTCTTTGTGTATTTGGACCCTAATAGTTCATACAGTTTGAATTTGAACCCTCCAGCTGCTGCAAAGCTAACTTTATATTCACTCTGGCAAAAATCCAGTGGATTTCTACAACTTATTTCAATTCCTGCTTAATTTGTTACGTATTATAACTAGATATGTCACGACATTTGCCCATATAAGGTCCAGACTTCAGACCAACATTTCTCCGAATATGACATAATTGTTTGTCAGCAGCAGCGGTTGGAGTAAAAACTGAAAATATGTCTAAACTTTGAGCCGATTACTTAAAATGTTCAGTTGTTGGTTAAACGGGACAGAGCAGCACGGCCGACAACCTGGAAGGGGGGGGGGCATTTGCATTTAAAGGGCCAGCGCTCCAAAGCACCTTTCTGGTGTCATTACTCAGAAATAGGGTTGAAGACGGAGCTGTGGAGTTGAATGAATGAAGAATTCAGAGCCAAGCAGAGCATTTACAGTTAATGTAGACCACAGGGACATGTTTTAAAATGCATAATTCTATTTAAAAAAAAAAAAAAAGCTAAATATCACTCCTTTAAAACTGAGGACAGAAAAAAAATCGGATTTCACCCAAAAATCCGAATTGTGCATTATTAAGAGCTGCTGTCTGAACACAGTGTAAGTCTACTTTTACACAAACATCTAAAAACAGAGCCTTACAGGAGAGGAAATTGATCATCTCTTGCTCTTTCTCTTCCTTAAAGACGGGACAAGCTGTTCCCAGACCTTCCCAGTATTACAGCCCTCCTCCTAATTAATTATGATCATGGCATGGCGAGTTCACCTTATTAATTACTGCTTTAAGCTGGGAAATAATTGGAGCTTCTGAGAGGGTGTTTCAAAAGAGGGAAGCTCCATCCAAAAAAATTCCCTTTTGAAGGAAGCAGTTAAAAGGAGCGGAGTCTGGACAGACGAGCCCATTTCCAAGGCTTGTCTTTGAAACTAATGAATCACAGAATATCATGGCCTTGCAGCCGCGAGGGTAGCAAGAAAGGTACAAAGGCTAGAGTTAACCTCAGCGCATCCTTCTGTGGGAAGAAAGGTTCTGAATGAATTTTAGAGCAAGGAGTGTGTGTGAGGATTTTGCTGATGAAAGGAGGTTTTTGTGGATGTTTGTGTGCAAGGTGGAAAATAAATGAGTACAGGTGCATGTTTTTTGTGTCTGCACATGTTTGGATTTCTCTGCTTATTCTAATGGTAAGAGAAAAGGAAGGGAAAAAGCAAATCCATTACACATTTTTACAACAACGGACTCTTTTGGCAATTTTTTTTTTTTTTTGTGGCTTTCCAAGGCTAATGGGTGAGAGAACAAGCTGCTAATGATCCAAGCTGGAGATAAAGACGTAACCACTGTGTCTGTGATCTGACGGAAGCGAGAGAAAGGCTGCAATTAAATCTCTAAACGATTACAGGAGCTCTGTAAGCGGTATTTACGGTGCTGTCATGTTTCAAATGTATAACATTAGTACTATGAAGTGAAAGAAACAGACGTTTTTCTGCGTTTCTCCACTTATTCCAAAAAGTGGCTCAAATTTGTCTCTTTATCTCATCTTCGTTCCCAAAAAAAATTCCTAAATTTCCAAACCACCATCACTCCTCTGTATTTTAACCACCTTTCTTTTAAGCCAACTCTCCGTTAAGGTATATATAGTGATGCTGAGTTTGCAGGTTACCATGGAAACAGAGGATTTAATGGGATCTCAACAGGAAGTATTTCTTTATTACAACAAATGAGGACTAGTGCTATTGAGGTGAAATATTTTTATGAGACAGAACTGCACTTGGGATTTATAGAAGAGTTCAAATTAGGACGTGAATGTTTCTAAAATGTTGTCGTCCTTACATTTCCGAGGTGCGCAGTAGAGTTTCATCACGCTGTCTGAGATTTAAAAGGTTACTTTCAGGGGTTTTTGTTTTAGCAGATGAAGTATCTGAAACTGTGTGGGCGGGTTATTGAAACTAACTCAAGTGTTCTCAACTAAAATAAAGCACAACTAAAAACATGTCCAACTTGCTGGGTTTTTTTTTGTTTGTTTGTTTTTTATTTTGTGTATTTTTTTGCTGTCTGCTCAGTATATTCAGAAGACCAAATGAGAAAAAGATTTGTTTTATTTCTATTCTATTCTATTCTATTCTATTCTAATAATAACAAGAGGAAGGATTTGATCCACGTCTTTGGGTTCAGCGCTCCTCAAACAATCCGTGCGCAGCTCGGCATCAGGGGACACAGACTCTACAAAAGCGGTCATAGACATGTCTTCTTTTCAGAGAGGGCTGGTTGTTTGTGCAGCGTCCTCGGCCTTCTATCGACTCGGTTGCATAACCCCCGCTTCCTGCCGAGCCACGAGGACGTCTTCGCTCAGAGACGCATCAGGTCACAGTCAATTAACATCCCCGAACCCCAATACACAACACAAAACGGACCTCTATCCAAGCTTAACCCTTTAGCTGCTGAGATATTACTCCAGGTGAAGGTGCTGTTGTGAATCTGCGTCTGTTTCAGGTTCATAAAAGCTGTTGTGAGTATGTGCTTGTGTTCCTTTTCTGTTGTTTTACTGTGGGTTTTAGGGTCAAAACAGGGTGAGTAACAGAAAAAGACAAAGAGAGGAATTGAAGTTTGACAGGTTTGGACTAAATAAGGCACTAGAATGTACATCAATAAGAGATTTAGGAGGTAGAACATGAACTGTGAACCGGAACAAACTGAACAACAAGGATTTGAATTTTGGCCCAGTGGTTTTCGTTTTGGGGTTCTATTTTGCTAAATCAGTCCAGCTGCTTTCTGACACTTGGTTGAACTTCAAAAAGCAGTCGCACGGTCAAAAAGTAAGAATAAAATAAGCAACAAAATGAGCAAAATTAATAATAAACCAACAATACGATAGGTGATTTGGACCAAATAAGCCACAAACTGAACAAAATTGAAGGAAAAATAATGCAACAAAAAGAAAATGTAGGAATAAAAAAACAAAACAAGCAACGAAATGAACAAAAATGACAAAAAAAAACAGATTTGACATGAAAAAATATGCAAAAAAAATTAACTACAATGAAGTAAAATAAAGAATAAAATAAGCAACATGTATTTGAATTTTGGCCCAGTAGTTTTTGTTTTGGGGCTCTTTTTTTCTAAACCAGTCCTGCTGCTTTTTGACACCTGGTTGGACTCCAAAAAGCAGTTACATGGTCCAAAAAAAAAAGAAAGAAAAAAAAAAAGGAAAATCACCACAACATTGTAAACAACAGTAAAAACAAAATTAAAAAAACATGGAAAACAGTGAAGAAAAAAAAAAGCCCAAACGTCTATATTTATAGTAAGTCTGTCTCACTGCTCTGTTTTGCCCCCGATTACACAGGTGTCGGGGGGTGAACTGAGCATGCTCAGACGTCTACGGAAAGAACGAGGTCTATTCTATCAGCACGTTTTGAAATGTTTCCTATCGAGCAAACGCTTGAACTTTTGTGAACATTTAAAATAAACCATGCATTCAGAACGTGCACCACAGACACGTCAGGGGCTAAAGGGTTAAATGTATTATTCTTCAAAACACAAGAGAGGCAGATGAAGTTTGCACCTCGTCGAGACCACACCAGGCTTCAGGAAACACATCGTCCGTCCAGGGAAAAAGGCTCGATGAGAGTAAGTGCGTGCATCTGTGTGCGCTCCGCTGTGCAGCGCAAATGACTCCAAAAGATGGATAGCCAAGCCTCCAGGCCCCGAATGCTTAAGGTCAGACAACGTGACGAGCAGTGAGAAACCCAAAGCTCAGACAGCAGAGAACATCCTCCGCCCAGCTGACGAGCCCCAGGCCTCCTTTCAGCGATCCTGCGGTCCATTAGAAAGGGAAACCGGGACGGAGCGCGCGCTGCCCGCCCGGCTCGGGACTCATCTTGATACGCCTGGAGGCTCCGAGGACTCGCACCCGACGCAACAAAGCGGCGGGAGCAACAGCAGCAGCTTGGCAACAAACGGTTTGGTTCCCCCACCAACAAAAGTCAAACCCCACGCTAGAGTGCATCCCAGATTCTCCCAATGAGTCCATTAACTCCTCTGATGACAAAAAAAGCTGATGCAGAGTCAGGATATAAGCCCTTTAACCCCTTGTAGCAAATTCGCCTCAGTAAGCCACGTCTTCATTAGCAGTTTCTTCAAACGTCTTCTCTGACAAAACTACAGGTTGGATTAATTTAAAACATCATACGTAGCTTCTATGGGACAATGTCTACATAGTGTGGTCACAGTTTTCAGGAATTTAGATTTTTTAATTTTTGATGATTTTTTTAATTATTTGCGTTTACTTATAATGGGCCATAATTTGATGACTTATAACATGTAAATAAATGGTTACAGATACCAATATAGTTGCTGCTGAGCACTGACAGGAAGTCATATATGGAAATTCATTTGGGTCCGTGACCTTTGACCCTGAAGAGTCAAACTCCAGGTCACCGATATCTAGAGTTCAACGATGTTCTTCGAAACTACTGGTTGAATTTATTTTTTAAAAAATACATGTAGCTTCTTTAAGACGATGTCTATAAAGTTTGTTCACAGTTTTGAGAAATTTAGCTTTTTTGAATTTTTGATGAATTTTTGAAATATAAAAAATTTGCCTTTACTTATAACAGGCTATATTATGATGCCTTATAACATGGAAATGGTTAGAGACATCAATGTAGTTCCTATTGATCAGTGACAGGAGCTCATACATGGACTTTCATTTGGGTCCATGACCTTTGACCTTGGGTGACCTTGACGGGTCAAACTCAATGTCACCAATGTCTAGAGTCCATCAGTCTTCTTTGAAACGACTGGTCGGATCAGTTTAAAATTGTATACTTAACTTCCTTGGGACAATGTCTACAAAGTTTGTTCACAGTTTTGAAAAATGTAACTTTTTTGAATTTTTTGAAATACTTAAAATTTGCCTTTACTTAAAATGGGTCATATTTTGATAACTTATATCAAGGACAAGGTTAGAGATACCGATATAGTTACGATTGTGCACTGTAACGAAGTCACATATGGACTTTCATTTGGCTCCGTGACCTTTGACCTTGAGGGGTCAAACTCCAGGTCACCAAGGTCTACAGTTCAACAATCTTCTTCAAAACTACTGGTCGGATTCATTTAAAATTGTAAACACAGCTTCTATGGGACAATGTCTACAAAGGTAGTTCACAGTTTTGAGAAATGGGGGGGGGGGTTTGATGATTTTTTTAAAATACTTAAAATGTGCCTTTACTTATAATGGGCCATATTTTGATAACTTATATCACGGAAAAGGTTAGAGACACCAATATAGTTACTACTGAGCACTGATAGGAGGTCATATGGGATGGATGGATGGATGGATGGATAGGTGGATAGATGGATAGGTGGATAGATGGATAGATGGATAGATGGATAGATAGATAGACAGACAGACAGACAGACAGACAGACAGACAGACAGACAGACAGACAGATGCATATGTGTGCTCATCAGATCTTTCCTAAACCCACAGACCTGCTGCTGGAGCAGGACTTGAACACAGGTCTGTACATTTGTTTGTTTTCCTGCAGGTTATGACACATGGCTCCTGTTTACGCTCAGCAGGAGCAGAGACAAAGACCCTCTGTTAGAGATGGATGGATCCAAAGAAAAGAACACATGAAACATTACAACAGAGCAAAGCAGCAGGTTTTTGGATTTGAGCAAATATCAAAAGACGACCTTTTCCAGACGGTGTCTGAAGGAAGGAATGAAAGAGGGAGGGTGGGTTCACCCAACGGAACATCTGCCACCTGCTAAAAACTCTGAAAAAACACAGAAAGTTATGCATGCGAACAGAAATATATTCATTTTCATTAGTCATACAGAGGAGTTTTGTCTTTTTTGGAAAACAGACTAACCGGAATATTTTGTGTATGTAACATAGTCACTGAAAAAGTACTGAAACTTTATAATTATTAGTAGTATTATTATAGTAGTAGTATTAACAATAAACTTCTGAATTCTGTGCCAATTTGCCACGTGTGTAATTTGTAAAGTTAGGGTTAGGGTTCATTTTTAAATCATCTGAAATCCACAGGTTACACTGGTCTACAAGTAAAACGCCTCCAGGATAAAAGCAGTGAAGTTTCACCACATGTGAGTCACCGATAAAGAAAAATCCAGTCCCAAATGCTGGTTGGCTGAAGTTTCCAAGATACAGTCTGGGGTCAAAATGTGAAAATTGAGAATTAACGAGAGAATGGGTTTAACTCCAAAGGAATATTTGTCTGAGAGTTACCAGATCGACTTCAAAACACTGTCTGCACATTAGAGGTCCACCCATAGGGGTTTTTCTTAGGCCGACGGCAATTTGGAAGAATTTGGTCAGCTGACGGCCGATATCTACGGCCGATTTTTGAGGCCGATATTTATATATTTTTTAAAAATCATATTGACCGTAAAATACAACTGAAACACTCAGATCAATAAGATTTTTATGCAGCAATATGAATGAAATTACTAATACACATGGTACTCTTGTAACATTTATTGAACTTCCAGTGCCGCCCACACAGGTGCCTGATCAAATATCGTCTAACATTTTTACTACTGATCAAATATTAGAAGTTGGATGTCACCCATATTGATGTTGTCCTGGACTGACCTTCTATTATAGAGAATTTAAGATTCATAGGGACCACTGTTGCTCTATTTGCATTTGTAATTAAAAAAAAAAAAACTCCTTTTTTTGGGGGGGATTTTTATTTTTTTCAGTCTTTTTTGTTCCAAACCCACCATACACCACTGCTTTAATTTATCTGCTTTGTTTTAGCTGTATTTTGTATATAATTTCAACAGGCAAACAATGTACACAGTATATGTGGTTGCATGCAGAATCAAAGCCAATCTGCCAAATGGTACAGTGATTTTTTTTTTTTAAATTAATAGGGGTGGGGCTCTGTTGGAGCATGGGTGGGGAGTGGGGGCTGGGAATTGAAGTTGTTTGTACTGACTCATGTCTGTAACATACGTAGCTTGTACAGTTTCTGCATAAATACCAATAAAAACGACTGAGAAAAAAAAATGGCTTTCAAAGAAAATTACGGCCTATGGACAATAATGAAAAATATCAGTATAGTCAGTCTACCTCTACTGCACATTACAATACAGTCACTTTACCCGTTATAAATATATTATATAAATGTACATAAACCAACATATATGTGTAATAACACTGTATCATATACGTTGAAAACATCAGCAAACCGGCACTTTTGTCATTTGTTTTCCGATGAAGCTTATTAAAATATTTTGCACATTTAATCTCCGAAGTAGATAATTTCTAAAAAAAAAAAAATAAATAAAATAAAATAAAATTGTGGACCAGCGTTCTACCGATCCAGTGAGAACACGGCTGAGGAGAAATGCTCAAAATGTACAGTGCAGCTTTAGTGTCGAACTGTTTCGTCTGTAAACCCATCCCACCCTGCTCTAGAGGCACCTGTCTGTTTTAAGGCAGATGCACCTCGACCGATCCATTTTCTGGGTGAAACGCTGATCCTCCTCCGCCCGACTGAGCGGCCTGCGGTGCAATCAGACAGTATGACACGCCACATTGTTACGGTCAGCTCTGAGAACGCGTTCGCCGCCGACGTCATTCTGATCGAACCTCTAATCCTTCGCTACAGAACTGTTCTGAAAGATTTATACATTTGGCTTTGAAGGCCAGAGTCAAACCACTCATTACGTTCTAGTCATTAGTGCTGGAACTTCAGGGTTTATTCATATCGGTTTTTCATAGAGTGGGTTTTTACATAAACACTCCACCAGATTTAACCACATAGAACTACAGCGCTTAACGATTCAACTCAGACTGCTGGAAAAAATACTGACAGCTCAAATCAAGGTTCTGCGTATTTTATAGATTTTCCCATTGCTTCCCACTTTATGATTAAGATCACAAATGACTCCTTATCCGTACATGTCTGCTTATATGGACAAAAGTATTGGGACACGTTGAATTCAGGTGTTTCTTTTTTAACAAGGGGCCTGGGATACAAAACAATAACGACTAATGTCATAATATTATAATTACAATATATTATAGATTAAAAAAACCTAAACTCCATGAACGATTCACAGATAAAATGTGCTCCTACGTTATCGTTTCCGTGAAATGTGTCGTCCGAAGGAGCTCGATGACAACTCATGACTTCGCTGATCTTTCTACTTTAATTTTTGCGGAGACAGATGCAACGGTTTGCAGAAAATAACAGCGGTTTCACATGGAGCAAGCCCTGATCTTTCAGGCAGCCATGTTCTGAACCATAATTTGGAGAGCCAGACTGCACAGTCGACATGTTGCTCCAGGCAGTGAGCGCCCTTTCCATCCCGACTACAGGCTGCCATCAAAGGCTGTCCGGGGGATGTCGTCGGAAAAATCTGAAACCTCTGTCTCCTACTTCCGCCCGTCCCCGGTGTGGAGAGGATGACGTACCAGAGAGCGTTTGCTTCCGACTCGCACAGTTTCAATCACGTCGCAGGAATATCAAATGTCATCGATGCAACTGATGCTACACATCTCGCACTCAAAGCCCCACTGAACACAAAGAAACTGTAAGAAAACATGACTGACATGCAAACGGCAAGTGAACGAGGCACGATCATGACCTTTATACAGCACTGAGGTGAAAGGAAGTGGATAAATAGTCCTTTATTCTGCAAAATGCATTGAGTTGAGAAAAAAAAAATCATGTTATAAATACTGAATACCGACCTATGAATTTAAGCTCATTTAATTTTTTTTTTTTTTTTTTTTTTAAGTCTGGGTGTTTTATGTGTCAGATGTGTTTGCATGAGAGGGAACGGTATTTAAATAAGATATAGAAACAGACCCCACACTGCAAAAACAGGAATATCTGACAAAGATAAACTGACATGACTGAAATATTCATCTTTTTCAGCTTTATTTACTTACTGAGACTAAATCTTGTTAAAATTATTGACTCGGTCCAAGAAGTTTCACCTTGAGCTACCCCACTTTTAAATGTTACACCTAATTTTAAGGAATATTTATAACAAAACCAGCAACATCGTTGAGAGACATGGTAACTGTTCGCTCTAAAGAAATTTCTACTTGTTTTATGCAATTTTGTCTATAAATACTGAGTCACTACATCTTCATACGACCATATATACAGTCACAGAAAAAAATGATTAGCCCATCAAAAGTCATCAAAAACAATGGTTATGCAATCCAGTCCTAACTCCTGTGTGGATCATGTGACTCAAACAGACAGAACAGAAAACATGGAATG
>JAPQRP010049815.1:0-11979 GCA_037367295.1 Apogon hyalosoma
CCTTCACTGATTAGATTGGTTAACTTTAGGCATGAGGACTGATGAGCCAATCAGAGGCAGAGTAGGGCAGGTCATGCAGAGGAAAATATTGCTAACTAGCTCTGGCCCCCTCTGGAACCTGATCGGACACCTCAGGTGCCAGTGCTACCAGTTGATTGACAGGTCACTGCATGACTTGTTGACAGATGCACAATTATTGGAAATGCGAACGAGAAAAGCAGAATAAACATCTTTCAAGTGAGGCCATATGACTTCACATTTAGAGAAGAGATTTTGTCGCAAAATAACTAATACAATATTATTTACAAACCCACATTACTGCTGAAATATTGACCCTGTTACGCTAGACTTGACCGACTGAAGCTACTCCAAATCAGAACACCACCCCCCAACGGCTTCTACTATAGGCACTAGGCATGATGGGTAATCAATTCATCTGCCTCTCTACCCATCGCCAATCAGACCACATGACCTTTTTCCATTGAAACACACTCCAATCTTTATGCTCTTATTGTTGAATAACTTGTTTCAGCTGAAACATAATCACTGCAGTAATTATCCAGTGGAATGATTTTACTGTTTGTTTAGTTATATGAAGGTGGAAACTTTTTTTTGTTTTAATTTGCAGGGCTGTGTACATAAATGGGTTTCATGTGGAAGCCAAGCCACACTTCATTAGCACTGTGTGGTAAATAGATCTGCCTTATGATAAAATAGAGATAACAATTATCTGTGTGTTTTGGCTTGGTCTTGAGCAATATGGAGTGCAGAATACAGCAACAGTGCATTTGGAAACTACTGATTGAAAGATGTTGTTTCGGTGGAACGCGTACACGAGTTAATTGACTAAATACCTATAAAATCTAACAACAAAGTTGGACCTTTGAGGTAGGGCGGGAGACCTTCAAAATGAAATGCACAAATAGCAGAAGGACAGAGCCAGATAAGGAAAAAAGCCTGCAAAAATGTGATAAGAATGACTCACAATTTATTTACTCCTATTTAAACTAAACCATTATATATATTTTTAAGGGCACTTTTATCATCTAAATGGAAATTCCTCTAGGAGTCTAGTCTCTGGCTCAAAAGTCCTGGTCCATGCACCATCTAACTCCTAAATAATGACCAAAGGGAACTGGTGACTGGGTTGTTCAAAAATACACTGATATTTATGTATGTTTTTTTTTTTTTTTTTTTTTTTTTAAACTGATTTTTTTTTAAATTTGACATACACACAAACACAAATCCAACAGTATAAAGCCCCCTAGGGGACACTGGGAGAAAAAAAAAACATGATGGGTGGGAAAAAAAAAAAGAAACTTTTGCAAGATGTTTTGCAAAACTTATTATATTAAGAGCAATGTTCTTCCAGGTCATCCATGCTCAGAACAGAAACAAAATAGACATGACAATAGAATGAGTGAAGTTTATTGAGTTATATTTTGACCTGGGCCTAAAATGCGAAGATATTAAACCAGTGCTTGGCAGTAGACACAGGTTCGATATTAGTGAGAGACATCTAAGAAGATTCTGCAGCGAGAGAGGACTGTCTCGTCGCAAAGCGTATTCTGATTTTGCAGTCCTGGTTAATTTAATTAAGAACCAAATGCAATACGTGTACGTGTACGTGTACGAGTGAGGAATTTTAGGAACTGTACATCCATCTATATCCATGAAGCTGAAGTTTTTTTCCCCCAACCCACTTTGTGAGATTTCGCAAAAGTTTGTCTCTTTTTTTTACCCCCAATGTCCCTTAGGGGGCTCCATACAACAGACACCGAGGAGGCGTATAATATGTACATTTCCTTCACGTTATTTTTAAGTCTTTTCTAATTGATATGGTCTAGATCTTTGTAAATAGCAATCAATGTCTTATACAACATCATTCTCATAGTCCATTCCTCACCTTCTCTCCATTCAACTTTGACCTTCATTCAACATGAGAAGTAATTTACAAGTGAAAGAGAGAGAAAAAAAAACACTTAAAAAAAAGAAAAAGAGGGGAAGTGACTAGAGTTCTGGCATTGCATTAACTGTATTAATAATGACCATCTTTGAACAAACAGTCTGTTTTCAGCTGTAGTCTTCCTTTGATTTTCTCCACGATAAACACATTTGGTTGTTATCTTTTTTTGCCATCAGAAGCAGGATTCATAGTAAAGATTTAGAATTTTTATCCATCCTACGATCAGGAATTATACCCAGAACGTAGCGTGCTGGTTCCAAAGGGAAATAAATACTTAGAATCTGTTCAATCTCCTTTTGTATCTTTTTCCAAAAATCCTGTAGTTTTGGACAGTCCCAGAATATACAGTCGTGGAAAAAATTATTAGACCATCAAAAACAATGGTTTTGCTATCAAGTCCTAACTCCTGTGTGTATCATGTGACTAAAACAGGCAGAAAAGAAAACATGGAATGAATAAAAGCACTGTTTTTGTCAGTACAATGAAGTAGATATTGACGTAAGAAGTGAAGTGATTTTGATTATTATCAACAAAACATGGAAAATGGATAGATATCAGCTCGGAAATTAAACTACTATGAGCTATTTTTGTTGTTATCATTGTATTTGTCCAAACAAATATACTTTTAGTTGTACCAGGCATTAAAATGAACAAGAAATTGAAGAAAACAAGGGTGGTCTAATAATTTTTTCGGTGACTGTATGAACTGTTGGAGCTTTTCTCCGAGTGGCTGAGTTGGACAGGGTTGAGATTTTTATGATCCGTAGTTTCTTAAAGTATATAACACATGATGTCAAACTCAGATGTTTGTCTGTTGTCGGTTTACTTAAATGTGCACAAAATGTCATGGGTGCCGATGTTTTATTCACTCAAATCTTTGCTCGAACTCATCAGAGAAACTGTATTTTTGCTTTTCCAGAAGAGCTTATGCGTCTGAATGTCTTGGTTTTTGTTTGCAAGTCACTTAAATGCCTCTCCATGAAGCGGCAGCTTTAACCTCTCGTCCCCAGACAACCATTAAGTTGGCACGGCTTTGAATCACAGCATGTTTGTGCTTCTTCTGCCATGAAAAAAAAAAAAAAAGACAGAAACCAACCACAGCACTGAGCAGCCCTATTGGTAATGTAAGCTCAAGGCTGAAAAAAACCTCAAAGTGTGTATCTGAATAGTTGTTTGGTTATAATCACGCGTCACTGAGAACAGCATGGACAGGTTAACTAATCTCAGAAAAAAAAGAAACGTCAGTTATCTCTTTGACGTCTTTGCAAACTCCTACAGAGGGTTTTGAAATGGACGGTTCACTGTTAGAAACTATGTCAAAAGAAAGAACGCCAAAAAGCTGCACGTAACTGTGGGAACAACAGAGGAGAAAATAACCGAGAAAGGCGGCATTAGCAAGTAAATATTTGAAAAGATATAGATTTTTATACTACAATAAATAAGATCAGTAGTTGCTCTGGAATGAAAAGGCAGGGAAGAATAAACTATATATGATACACAACAGACTAGACTGGTAACACATGACATGGACTCGGCGGTGGTTCAGAGTGTAGTGATGATTTTTAGCAGTGACACTAGTGCAAACAAAGTGTCCTGAAGGTTGTTTTCATGACTTAATTTCAGCAGCAACAGATTATGGAGTGACTTCAGTTCAGTCTCAGGCCTAACTTTGCTTTGCTAATTGTACAATCAAGTTTCCATATGTGAAATGATCCAATAAATGTGGCAGTGTGGGCGGTCCGGAGCTTGTGCTGTGATCTCGTGAGCATTTCTTTAAAACATATTTGTTCTACCTGCACAACCATGGTGTCAGACGTCGCCATCACTACAGCAGCACTATTGGTTTTCCTCTGTTTTACCCCAGTAGTTTCCCCTTCCCGAGCTATTGCTGAGCTGTCTCTTGAAGTCGATGCATGCTGTTCTTGAAACTGTCCATTGCTCAGCTGTATTTACTTGTTTTTGCCGTATGAATGCCAGCTTTTTACATCAGCTGAAGCAAAACTGCAAAAACTGAAATGTATCGTCAACCAGTTGCATGGAAAAACCATTGGCTTCCAGAGGTGTCAAATGTATTCCCATTCATTACTCAGAAGTATAGATACTAGGATTTAAAAAGACTTCTGTAGAAGCTGAAGTATCAACTCAAGCTTTTTACTTAAGTGTAAAAGCACTGGTTTCAAAACAACTTAAAGTATGAAAGTAAATGTAAGGGGGAAAAAATGCCATTTGATCAAAAGCTTAGGCGGTGCCACAGGGGCTTCTAGTGCACTACCCCACCTCCACAAAAACATTTTTCTAAAAGCCATAATGACTATAATTTTACATTAAAAAGTAAATGTTGAATCATTTGGGACGCACTCGGCTACCTGTTTGATATATGCCCACTGAAAATGAACGCATTTCAGTCCAATGCAAATGTATAAAAGAACCATATATGTGCACTACTGAGCATTAACATGTGTTTCATGGAACAGAACATGTGATGACTAGTTGAATATAAGTATTGGAATGGTGCAAAAAGTCAGGTGCGATGGATCCAAACCAATAGGGTGTCGGAATGGTATATGTTTATACTTCTCATTCAACCGCAATCCAATTCACTCTATACAGATGGTGCGATTTATGTGGATAGTATTTTTTTTATTTGAATGATGACAAGCTGAAATTAAATAGGAGTAACGAGGCTATTTTTAAAAAGTAAGGAGTAGAAGTAAAAAGTCGGCTATTCCAGTAAAGTATAGATAACCAAACTGTATACTTGAGTAAGGTAACGAAGTATTTGTACTTCATTACTTGACACCTCTGTGCATCCCATATTGATAACACTGTTCAATAATATACACAGGGTTCTTCCAAACTGCATTCAGTGTCCTGCTTTTAAAATTCCACTGAGCAGCCAGACATACCTGTACATTAACCTCCAGGACATTTACCGTGTGTTGTTCTGTACTAGTGAAAGTAAAGTAAGTATGCAGATTAACACTGTATTTTAATTAGGTTAATTTTTGAGAAAAATAAAGAGCCACCAGAGAGGTTAAGAAAAGGGAAAATGTTCAATAAGAACTGAAAAACAAGTTTGAAATGCAACTTTTTTTTTTTTTTTTCCCCCTAAATTAGTCTCACTTGTGGACAGATGGAGTCTGAAGTCTATAATTCTGTGTACACAGGAAAAGAAGGGAAGCTGGAGCACTTCCCAGCTGCCAACAGTGCAATGCTGACATGCAGATCCACACATTAACACCTACAGGCATCTGAGATTGACCAATTAACCTTAACCCACGGACTTATCACTGTTATAACACACCACCCTTCAATTCAACTCAATAAGCTTTACTGTCACGACTGTTTACATACATTTTTGCTAAATATATCCTGACTCTGTCTACCCAAAGACAAATCTGACACGCACGACATTAGATCTGACTGTCTTTAGCTTTATTCGCCTGATACATTCATCACACAACGCTTGTGCAACGTCAGTCAGTGTCACTGTTCAACTGCTCATGCTTTCAAACAAGAGTATGAAATAAGATCATGTCATCTGCAGTCGACTTCAGAGGCGTTGAAAACATGTCAAGGTAAAACATCTTATATCTTACTTTTGTCTGAGAAAACGGTTAAATAAGACAAAATGAACCCAATCAAGTATTCAGTTTGTATGTTTGTTTTTGTCCAGAGCTGCCCCAGTGCAATGCCTTTGTGGTCTTTGTGCTGATGGTGGGAGAGTCAAACCACTGTGTGAAATATTCTCCAGCACATCCCAAAAAACTCTCAAAAACAAAAAGATCTGGTCTCCCTGAGAAGCTCCTTGAGCCAGTCTTTCACAATTTGATTTTGATGAATCCTGACATGGTCATATTGGAATATGCCTGTGTCACTGGCAGAGAAAAAAACCCACTGATGTTCAGACCTGGTCCTTCAGTAGATTCAGGTTCAGCTTACCTCATATTTTGGACACATCATAGTCCGATCCCATTTCACCCCTTGGCCCTCCCCCCTCCATTTTGCGCGTTCACATGAAGGGGAAGGGGTACCTCAATTCTTGATGAGTCGGAGGGGAAGGGCCTTTAGGGAGGGCTGTTCAGCCTCGAAATGGAGATTTTTCAGGACCACACTACAAAAGGAAGGGGTATGAGAAATTTCCCATAATTCTGTTCAAATCATTAGCAAGATGGAGGTAAACGCGATAAAAAAGTACAGCAGTGTGATGAAAGAAACACAAATGTACGTATTCTACTCGTAAATAACTTAATCATTTGATCGTCCGTTTAACCCTTTATCGGGCGAGTGACTATTTTTGGTAATTTCCTCAAATATTGAATATGGGGCCAATCTCACACCTCAGTGAGGTCCAGGAGCATGTTGGTTTTTCTAGCATTATACAGTGATTCAGAGAGATTTTATAGACATTTTGAAGCTGTAAATAGTGAATATGAGTAATTTTTGTCAATTTATGACCTTATAAAAGTTTTTAATTGCATGTGTTTACTTTTCATTAAGTGCTGCTCGGATGTTTTATGGCAAGAGGAGGGAGGCTGTTGTCACGGCAACCAATGAGGAGGTAGATGACAATGTCCAATAGCACACTAAGGTTGGGATTTTGAATTTCACACATTTTCAATGAGTGCCCTATAAAGGGTTAATGTCATTTCAATGTGTTATACACCATGTCTGTGCAGTTTGCGGTTGATAGCAGCTGTAGCCGTCTCTGTTTCGTGGGCTTTGAGCATTTTTTACGACTGATGGCATGGTGAATACCTTCGGAAACGAAAGTGTTGCATCTGTTTATAGCGGCATCGATGAATTAACAGGTCACGAAGGGTTGTCTGATTTTGTAGGGGAATGTTTCAACCCCTACCCTTAGCAACTCTGTTTTTTTTAAGGGGTAGTGCCAAGTGCAAGGGCCAAGGGTTGGAGTAAAGGGGAGGGGCGAAAATGAGAATTGGGATTGGACCATTATGTTCCTGAACCTTGACCTGACCGATTGAATCAACCCCAGATCAAAACACTGCCCCCGCAGGCTTGTACTGTAGGCACTAGGCCTGATGGGTAATCATTTCATTCACCTCTCTTCTCACCTTGATGCGTCCATCACTCTGGAACAGGGTCAGTCTGGACTCATCGGACCACATGACCTTTTTCAATGGCTGTTTAAGAAATGACAACTAGTCACTGCATCGGTTAGGATTCAACCATTATTGCAGCTGAACTCTATTATATATCCAGTGAAAAGAAGACTAATCTAACGGGGACATTTTTTGGCTGCAGAGTAAATACAACTATTGAACCTCACATGTGTAAAAGGTAGAAAGAAAAAAAAAAGGATGTATTTTTACTTTTTTATTATCTCGTCTTTGGAGCCCCCAGGAACTCAGACATGTCAATACCGTCTGCCGGCTTTAACCCCAGACTGGAAACATTTTCAGTTTCCACTTTTAAATAAAATAAAAGTGCCTCTTTCTGGCACATACCAGGCTGCCGATGCATTCAGTTATCTGCACTTACGCGGCAAAATAGCTTTTAGTCAAACCCACAATTAAACTTCTAGCTCTGCACTTTTTCCTGAGGAGGGAAGAGAAGTTGAGAATTCCACACAAAGCAGAAAAGCTCCGATTTGTACAGGAGATATTAGTTTTAACTTTTGTGTTGTGGTTATCTTCAGCGACCGGGCTGCTGCTGCTACTGCTTTAACAGAAACGTTTATCTAAAAGAGGAGGGTGAGGACCGATAATGGTCTGAGGGGAATGAGCTCAGCTGACGGCGGAAAGAGCTGTCAACAGGGCTCACTGAAGATTCTCGATGGAAACTGTGCATTAGTTAATAATCCGCATGGAAGTGCATATTTGTGTTTCAGCATTTGTCTCCAAGGTGCCCAGGTTTCACAGAAAACCATTTAGTCTCATTATACTCAAGACCTTTCCCCTCAGTCTGTCGTGTCTGTGCTGGTTTTCAACCTCTAACCTTCTAACTTTTAATTTGTCCCAGTTTATTCTTAGTTTCCAGTTGCATAACATGCCATAACCATATTCGTCAGCAGGATAATCTTGCCTCATTTGTCAAGAAATGAGACAAATGAGGCAAGAAAATATGCTATTGTGTCTGTTTTTGTGGATGCACACTTTTACAGTATGGATTGTATGGACTATTTTAACCCATAAAGACCCAAACATCCACCGGTCACCAAAACCATCGACTAATCTAAAATGTTTAACACCTGTTGATCCACTAATCCTATCAATACATGTAATAACTTGTGTAAAATGCAGTTTTATTTTTCTATCTTTTCATGGTCATCAGATATGACCCATTTGGACGTTCAGAGGCTCCGTAGTTACCATAGAAACACCGTCATCTTCTACAACACTGATTCACCAGTAAAACCCATGGAGTTGGATCAATGACAGTGGATGGACACACTGGGTTTATGGTCAGTTAATGATATATTTTACAAAAAAAGTGACTTTTTCTTCAGTTTTTGTCTGATATAATAACCTTCAACTTTAACTTGAGCTTTTATGAACATCTGCATGACTAGTAGATAAAATATAAGAAAATATCTGCTTTGCCCTGAAAAAAGTAAAACACAGAGGATAATATTATCATAAATGATGATAAATCACTTAAGAAAGGTTGAATAAAGAGAGAAAATCATTTGAGAACTGACACAAAAGTCACACTGGGTCTTTATGGGTTAAAAAAATGAGACCACTGATCCAGAAACACTACAGATTTCCACAGTTTTGCCTTTTAAATAGCTTGTGTTCAGGTTCATGTTCTGCCCTCTGTCAGCTCTTAATCTTAACGTCAGCCTCATTAGTTTTATGTCCTCTGGACTGTTCAGTTTCGGCTCTTTTTTCTCTTTTTGCAGCATCTCAACTCCTAAATGAGGGGAGGTGGATAAGATACTAGTGATATGCAGTAAATGGCAGAAAGGCAGACTGACTTTCCACTCCATATCTTTCTCTACTCTCTCAAATGCAGTGACTTTATCTTTTTCTTGTATTTCAATGTCAAGAGCAGCTACTACTCTGCTTTTCCTTATCACTGTTTTTTTTTTCTCTTCGCACACAAATGACAAATGAGCCCAACAGCACAAAGAAAATAAGATCATTAAGTAAAGAAAGAACACGTGCGTGCTGTGTGTCTTCAGATGGCCCGTGTATGTGTTTTCTGTGTAGTTTTTGTCTGTGGTGGCAAATTATTTTCTGCTTGACATTTTCCTTTGTCCCGAGCAGAGCCACTAATTACCGTTGTAACAGAAGTGGGAACGTGCATAGAGAATACAAATCAATGTGAACACATAATACACATAACATGGAGATTTCCCTTTGTGCTCTATTTAATTTTGCCAAGTAATGTGATATTGAGTTCAAAAAAGGAGGGGTTTGTTTCAGTTCATTGACATTTTGGCACAGACATCGCACAGTCTTGCTGTTGCCATGCAACCCTGCGCTATAATGGGTTGTCAATAATGTGTAAGGTTGCTTTATAATAAATAAATGAAGAGCTGCAGCACTCTCCCATCCACATTATTATTTCCGCAGATTGACTTCACACATGCGCCTGAAAACAGCAGCTGTCGGCCTGATCAACACCAGCTCTTATAGTTCTCAATCTTTTTCCGTTGGACCTTCCCTTTGGAGGATGAAAAATCCCCCCCCCCAACCCGACAACATTGTAACAGTGGTGCAATTATAAAGTTTATTGAAAGAAACATCAGTATCATAGCAACAGTTTTTACTTTTCCTTGAACAATTTATTGTGCAAATTAAAAATAAGCAATGGCTACTGCCACAGTACTGTGGCACGAAATATGGGTTTGTCTATTACCACAGAGCCAATCAAATGATCTGATTTCTGCACTCTGAAATTTGTCCCAGTGGCTGATTTATATTCATCATAAACCCAAGCAAATTCCTCATATGAGGCAGAATAGTCACCATGTTTCATATTGTTTGCCTGCTGCTGAAACTGGAGGCATGAACAGGTGCACAAACCATCCTCTGGTAACTGGTACCCTAACCTTTTCCTGTCATCAGAAAGTCATATGGCATGTGCACTACCTAATGCCACAGTACTGTGGTAGCAGGGTGACAGGTTACAGGTTACCAGTCTACACGTGACAGAATGAGGGCACTTCTGTGGTAATAGACAAATGAGTAGTCCCACAGTGCTGTGGCAATAGCCAGTTCATTAAAAATAACTAAGATTTTTGCTTGATCAATACAAATAAACTCAATTAGACTGCTCCGAGACAATATTTTTCCAAAAAATATAGGAAATGTACAATTATCTTACAATCATGACAATAAAGTACCTTTTTTTTTCTAGAGCAACAAACACATATTGGTAATAAAGATGAATATTTTAATAATATCAGTGGCTGCAATGATTTCAGAACATTAAAGTGCAAACTGTGCAAAAACAGAAACATGTCACATTTTTCTTTTCCAGTCCAATCCTTGTCCATTCTCCAAACCTAAACCCTTTGTCTAGTCTAGTGACAGATCACCATGGCAGTAGATTTGTTTGTTGTACGTCCTTGCTGCCATATTTGCTGAAAAAGTTCCTTTTCCTCTGTTTCTGATATAATAACTGTCAACTTGAATGTGTTTTTATGAACATCTACATGATCAGTGAATTAAATATGGGGAAATACCTGATTTTCACAGGGGAAAAAAAAAGCAAAATATAGAGGAAACTGTTATAATAAATGGTGATAAATCATTTAAGAAAGGTTCGATCCAGAGAAATATTCATTTAGGAACTGCCATAAAAGTAGCACTGGGTCTTTATGAGTTAATTTGCTGAGAATTCAAAGCAAACTAGTCCTACCTAAGGCATAAAAACTGAGCAATTTTATAAAAAAAGAGAAAAAAAACATCTATTGTATGTTTATGTGTAGTATGTCTTTAGATCTAAACTAAGCCTATTTTTATGAACGAAACTAAAACTAATCAGTTTCTCAAAATAAATAAATAAAATTAGTCTTGCGGTAAAAGTAAATGCAAAAGTCTTAAAATAAACACAGATGAACTTCTCTGGACTGTAATAAAATGCACAGGCTTTATCACTACAAATCTCAGTGTTAGTCAAATATTTCATGCAAATTAAAAAAAAAAAAAAAACAGCAGCTCAAGTATTTTAAAGACATTTTTCCCTCAAGACATGAATCCAAATGAATGAGCCTTTCATTTTCATGCATCACCGTGTTTACATGTTTGGTTTTTAATTAAAATGCAACAACAACTGAATTAATTATTTACTGTGTCCAGAGGATAAATCCTAATGACATTGCTAATCCTCTGAGTTTTCATTTAGAGCACCTAACAAGAAAGAGTTTTCACAAATCCATTAAAATTAAAGATTAAACACTTACTACATAATGCAGGAATTGCACTGCATTACATCCTGCACCAGCGCTGATGACCACGACTAAAGGCATCGGAATTAGATTGACATATTTATACTCTGATAATGTTTGACTTCTTATTTATTCAGCGTTTTTTTCATTTCGCACTGACAAAAACTGACTACAGACTAGAGCTTCACAATGTATCGTTTGAGCGTCGTCATCGTAATGTACGTGTGCGCAATAGTCACATCGCAGGTCCTGCAATGTAGGAGGCAGATGAACTTGGCGCATTTTCATCTAATTTCAGCCTGGGGACCTGACTGACACACACTGCGCGCAGCCCTCCACCAATCAGAATCGTTCTTAATCAGTTTGCCGAAGCAGACCACACACCTGCACACGGAGTGGGTCGACTGAAAAATGAGCAACGAACAAGAGAAAATCACCAAAAACGAAGACTCGGTCCCTAAAAGAAAAGCAACGTCAGTCATCTGGAATTATTTCAGCTACAAGAAGGATGATACTGAAACACGTTGGGCGGCCATGGCTCAGGAGGTAACTGAAGGGTTGGCGGTTCGAAACCCGCTCTGTCCTAGTCATGTGCTGTTGTGTCCTTGGGCAAGACACTTCACCCTCCTTGCCTCCAGTGCTGCTACTC
>JAPQRP010049816.1:0-11978 GCA_037367295.1 Apogon hyalosoma
TTTTTTTTTTTCCTTATGGTTTGTTTTTTTTTTTTTTTTTTTTATCAATTACTACAAATTTCAGGCAACCCCATTTGAATTCCAGGTGACCCCACATGGGGTCCCGACCCAAAGTTTGAAAAGCACAAGCTTAGGGGCACCTTTTCTGGAAACTGGTTATTTATCATCTGCTTCAGTTTCCCAGTTTTTTTTAAATATATTTCCTTGTGGTAGAACCCTCAAATTCTCCATACCTGACTTTACATTTACCACAAATATATTAAGAATGAGAGGAATACAGACAGGAATCTAAGGAAGCCTCTGTTTTAATACTTCAGGTCCAGTTGTATAGGTCTAGCTCTTAAAGCTGCTTTTACAATATAGATAAGCAGATTAGCACTTCTCTTTACTGCCTTTGCGTCCTTTTAATTTATCCCTTTATAAAAGCAAACACACTAATGGATGAGACACTGTTGAACAGCTCAGGTCAGGGTGGGCAGACCCTCTAAAGCGCCTCTGTTCACTGATTCACAGCTCCTTTCAAATAGAACTAAGTTCACATCTGAATATGAATATAACAGGTTTATTTCTTTATTTAAGGATCCCCATTAGTCTCTACCAAAGTAGAGACTATTCTTCCTGGGGTCCATTCCCAGTATTAAAGTATTACAATTTTTGCATTTACAAAACACACTGATGGGAAAAAAAAGAGACATAGTTACATTAATTTAGCATTTTTTTTATTATAGATTACAGATTTGTTAAGATTTGCTTTAAAAACATGATTACTTTTCAATACAAAAATGTTACAATTTATATATTTACAAAGCACATAGAAAAAAACAAAATGTAGTTAAATTAATTTAGCACTGTTTCATTATTGATTATATATTTCTTAAGATGTGTTTTAAAAATAACATGATTACTTATTAACATCATTTCTGGAGGTAACATATTCCAATATGAAATGGCTATATAAATGTCGTTTTGAGTGCATTAGTTCTTAGCAAAGGCAAAGTAAAAGTAGAATTAGAGGCTCGTCTCATGTTCAACCCATGTCTATTACAAGTGCACTGTAGTTTAGAGAACAGGCTAAAGGGTTTGTGTGAGGCCCAGATTTTATGCAGACAACACAGAACTACCTGCCAATCTGTCCTTGACTTTCTTCCATGACAGTCTTTGATGCATTTCATTGATATTAGTTTGAAATGGACAGTCCAGAGCTGGTCTAGCAGTCTAGCTAGTCTGAGCTCTCTGGAGGTTCACAGAGTACTTTCCAGCTGTTGTTTGACCGGTTTCCAGTGTCCAGCAGTATAAGATGCCTGTCTTGCTCATGTGATGTGTTTTCATGGTATGTTCAAATTTTAGCAGAATTTTTCTAAAAGGCGATTGGCACTACTGATTGATAACACATATGGCTCCGTGATATAGTAATTTATTATCTCCAGGTTTCATGCTTGGACAAATTACTCCCAACTTGCATTCAAGACCAAAACTTAGCCTGTCTAAAAGTTTAGAAGAGTAATGATATGGCATTTCTGATGATTTTTATATATGCTGACCAATAGGCATCCTTTTTTATTACGACAGTTCATGCCACATTACCTGGTCTTAATCACAGATATATTATATGCCTTTATGTTGTCCAAGATGTGCCAATATCAAAACTTTTTTTAACAGAACACATGATGTAGAAAAAAATTATATTAATTGTCAAACAAAATAATGACAATAGTATCCCGAATCATTCATTTTTGAACTGTTAAAATATCCAGCTCTTTAATACCACACATATTTGATAAACACATTTGAGAAATTGCTGCCAAAAAAAAGGTTTGATAAAGCAATTTTACATCATAATAACCATGATGATGATTTATGATTGGTATGTGTGCTGCAACTTAATTTTACATTGTTTTATTTTTTATATATTTTGTTTTATTCATGTTTATCTCATTTTGACCATTTTATCATAACTGTAATGGATGTTTTAACTTGTAACATCTGAAAAGGTGTGCTTATTATGTCCCTGAACACAGTTTCAGGGATATTATGTTTTTTATCTGACTGCCGCCACCAGATATCCTACGTTTTAATGCGATAACTTGAATAATATTGGGTTTGGAAATTCCAAATTTTCCATATCAATGAATGTCATGGAGAGGAAGAACTGATTTGATTTAGGATGATTTACCATTTCTAGATTGGCCACAAGGGGCCGCTCAAAAGTTTAAAATCACTAAACACTCTTTTGTTCATATCTGTGGAACTATTTGTCTGATTGACTTCAAATCAAGTACAAATGAAAGGTCATGACCTGGAGATGCCTCACATCATGACATCATAGCTGTCTGGGTAAGGATTGGGTGCACGGGCATATACCCCTAGCCATCACTTCCGACGGCTAGTTTTGTCTAGTTTGTTGAGAACTGACGATAAAGAACAAAGACAGTTTAAACCCAGCAATTAACAGTCAGGTTTTATCAACTTTCAGGACTAAAACTCAGTCGGTAAACTTAAAAGAATTAATGATTAGGTATTTATTAAGATATTTATCAATTCTTAATGTTTAGTCAGTGTGGAGCTCTGTAGAGTAAAAACACTATGATCTGAATATTAGATTCTTACTGCAGCCTTGTCAATATAACAGCTGTGTGATGCCACAAACACTTAGATTACCTCTCCAAAGGAAAAGATATAAGATTAGTTTTGGGCCCCTGTAATCCATATCCAACACTCAATGTAGTGTTTAATCAGTGAAAATGGTAAGTCCAAGCCAGAACTCCTTTTTTAGAGATGTTTACATCCACTCCAATTTGTCAACATGGGAAGTGAAATTAAAATTGATGAAATCACCATGTTCCATCAATCAGTTAAATTTTATTTATATAGACTGCATCATAGCAAAAGTTATCTCATGACACTTTACATGGTCAAGGTCTAAACCAGACTCTTGAACCAATTTACAGAAACCCAACAGAATCCTCCAGGAGCAAAGACTTGGTGACAATGGCAAGGAAAAACATCCTTTTAACGGGCAGAAACCTGGAGCAGACCCTAGCTCCTGGAGGATGGATGTCAGTTGGGGTCAAAGAGAGAGGGGTAGAGGAAGAGAAAGAAAGGAAGAGAGAGAAAGAGATGGGGGGGGCACATGGATGCACAGCAAACTGAACTACAACTCTGAAAAACTAGAACTGCTGTTGCTAGTATAAATACCAATAGCTACAACAAGTGTCCATAACTGTTGTCACAATGACAGCTGGGTACCCGGTGGTGCTGGTGCCGCCGCCCCATACTAAGTGGAAGGTTATGGGAATAGGCTTTTGAAATAAAACAAGATGTAATCTCTGACAACAAGCTCTTAATAAAGCGGTGGGCAATTAATTTTCTTATGGGGCCACATGAGAAACTTTGACAGTTGTTAAGGGCCGGATCAATACACTATATTATAAAACATAAAAACAGTAAATGAAACAATACAATGAAAATGTGGAGCACAGATACAACTGTTTAATGAATATTCACAAAAACATTTTTCAGAAATGTGCAAAAGCGGCTCCACACTTGACACACTTCACACTTGACATGAAAAACAATAAATCCATCCACCTTTGTTTGCATATCTCAGTTCCTTTTCTTTTTCTTTACCTCTGACTCCTGTGAAAAAACACTTACAGTCCATGTCTTGTTAAAAACTCTGCATTCTGAATTTATCTTTCTTTTTTTGGTGTTAGCTGGCCAACAAATCAATCAGTGCATGAGCTTTAATGCTAAGTACAGAAAGTATGTGCGAAAAAACATTAATTTAGCAGATCCTTCAAAATAAAAGCAGTGTCTTTGTATTGGTTGCATGTATTATGATGATATATATTTGAATTAACTTTTAATTTGCCAATGACCTCATGCTGGTCAATCAGGGTCAGCTATCGGGCCGCATGTGGCCCGCAGGCTGTACAGTGCCCAGGTCTGTGTTAATAGAACATGGAAGCTGCATTTCAGACAAGTCTGTCTCTGTCAGCAGCAGCTTTGTGACAACAGCCAACTACCGACCACATTTATGCTTCACCGCAGGTGAACTGTTGTGAGAGCAATTTGTGACATTAGTACTTCCCTGATTAAGTGCTATGTGTCTCAAGCGTGACAAGAATATGAGAATGTTAGTTGTTTGTGTAGCTGGGGGTCTTTCAGAAATGAGCATCACCGATCTAAAACTGAGGTAAAAAAAGAACTGTATATTTAAGCACTACCAATAATAATAACCTAATCTAGCCTTATAATAATAATAATAATAATAATAATAATAATGAAGAATTCTATTTGTAAGCGCCTTTCACAAAGTCTAAGGACACTGTACAGCAAAGGATAAAAAGACAATAAATAAAATACGAACAGAAAACAAGTGTCATGTTGTTTGGGCCTACACCGCCAACATCGATGTTGCTCTGGGCCCTTTGCATCAATATCTGACTCCGCAACAAACCTGGGTAGAAGGCTGAACAGTGATCTTAAATTTGATGCTCAGACTAAATCAGAGGTAAAGTCCAGCTGTTTTCAACTCAGACAGCTGGACAAAGTGAAACCGTTTGTCCCTCAGCATCAGTGTGAGATTTTAATCCAAGCTTTTATCACAACTCGTTTAGATTATGGCAACGTACTTATGTTGGGCTTAGCCAGACGTCACTTACTCGACTGTAGCTTGTTCAAAACGCTGCTGCCCGACTTTTAACTGGAGCCAAAAAACAGGATCAGATCACCTCAATTTTAGCATCACTTTGTTTCTGAGTTGATTTTAAAATTACTTGATTTGTTTTTAAAGGCCTCAATGGCCTTGCTCCGCAGTATCTGTCCGACCTGCTCCAGCCGTACACTCCTTCGCGCTCTCTCAGATCTCAGATCAGTCACTGTTCGTTGTCTCAAAGACACAGAGGGAGCTGAGGGGTGACAGGGCTTTTTCAGTCACTGCCCCCAAACTGTGGAATGAACCTTTGTACATCAGGCAAGTCGACTCAATTTCTATTTTTAAATCCTCTCTTAAATCATATTTTTTCTCTTTGGCTTTTAACTCAGTGTGAGAAGTTGGCTTTTGTTGTCTTAATGTAGAATTACTTTTATTGTTTTATTCATTCTTTTATGTGCTTCATTTGATTTTATGTCTGTGTACAGCACTTTGGCCAGCTGTGTAGTTTTAAAGTGCTTTATAAATAACATTGACTTGACTTGACTTGGATGGAGGGGGAGGACCTGAGGGAATGGGCTGGAGTGGCGATATGGAGCAGGTCTGACAGGTGTTGAGGACCGAGATTGTGGATAGTCTTGAAAGTATACAGGAGTTTGAATTTGATTCTTGAGAGCCAGTGGAGTTCCTGGAGGATGGGGATGATGTGGTAGAAGGAGGGGGAGTGAGAGACAAGTGACATGTACAAAACCGGTCCCAGCTTAATGCCTTTTTAACACACTGTAACTAAAATGACCATGTGTGTCATCATTGCAACAAGCCATGGTGAGTGAGTCAGTCATGGGAGTATAAAGCACCTGCATATTTTAATAAAAATATCAATATTACTCATATGGCACAATTTAACCTGTATATGACATGATAGAATATATGCTTGTGTTGATTTTTTTGTGACACTATGAACTTAAGTAGAGCAATTAGGGATGGGAATCGATAATAATTTAACAATTCCGAATCCATTATCAGTTTTGCTTATTGATCTGATTCCTTACTAATTCTCATTGAGTGAGGGAATGAAAGTGGCTCAGTTGGTAGAGCGGGTCGTCCAGTGACCACAGGGCCAGCGGCTCAAATCCTGCAAATCCCAGTCGGGCCTTGCAGCACCCTGCACGGCAGTAGCCGCCTACTGGTGTATGAGTGAATGTGAGGCGTTGTAAAGCACTTTGGGCACCATGAAGGTGCAGAAAATGGGCTATATCAGTGCAGTCCATTTCCCATAAAAGAGTACAAACATTGTGTACTTTCAAAATGTAGCTCGCTCGAACCGTTTTTCTAAGATCTCGTACTCCACCTTTAACGGTGCTTGTGAATCTAGTGGCAGAGCGAACACCAGGGCGTTCATCCGGGGGTCACCGCACAGTGAAACTGAAACTTAAGACACTTTACCAGTTCTTCTATGTCTCCTTCCATTGTTCACCACATTTTCCTTTCCCCTCCCTTCGGAAATTTTTGCTTGAGGGGGCAGGACGTTTGTTATGCCCCTCACCCCCACCCCACTGCCCAGAAACGGGCCCAGATGAACGCCCTGGTGTTCGCTCTGCCGCTAGATTCACAAGCACCGTTAAAGGTGTTGTACGAGATCTTAGAAAAACAGTTCGAGCTACATTTTGAAAATACACAGTTCAAAAGTCCCACCCCCTTTCTTCAGACATCCCCCTGAAGCCACGCCTCCAGAATACTGGCTTGCACAATGCTTGTTTCTGAGGGTTCACGAGTGCTGCACAGCAACAATTCGCCCGGCTCCGGCACGGCCTCGCTCTGACCCCGGCTACGGCCCTGATTCTGACACCAGCTCGGGCTCCTACCCCAGCTCCGATCCATGCATACCTCATTCAGTCTCCTCCAACCCCCCCGCTCTTACAGAACAGCCCCAGTTCATACGTATCTGACTAACATGACATTTCCTACTGATTTATGTCAGTGACTAAACAGTTTTCCGGTGAACTTTACATCCTAATAAAGCTAATATAGCTAGCCAAGCTCTGGCTCTGTTTCCTGTGCCAGTGCTCCAAGCCTCTGAGAATGAGTGATTCATGCACGAAGAGGGGTACGCACAGAGGGGGGAGGGACAAATGGCAGTTGAGTTTGATAGACATATCACCATTCAATCATTTCGAGTGGGCGCTCAAAATGATTGGATGGTGTTTTTTCAGTCCTGTCCGTTCCACAGGTGACTACATTTTTTTTTTTTTGTAATTCTTGTGTTAGAGCATTTAATTAATTGGTTGTAATCAGGATGTGAAAGGGATTTTAAGCAATATAGTAAAAAATGCTCCAGGAAAACATCTCCTACCCTGCCTTTAAGTAGCGTATCAAATACATGACATTCCATTCATGCTGCAGTTGGATATTTTTGCACATGGACTATGCAAAAGGTCAATGGAGTGGCAGAAAAGGTATCTTAGTTACAATGCAGAAGCAACAATAAGGGAAAAACTGCTACTTGAATGACTATGCAGATACGAGTGTGGTTGAAGTACCAGCAAACTGCTGCAAAATATAGTTAAACTACTAGTTTAATGACTTAGTTCACTGCTGCCTGCCTGTTTCCTGTGCAAAGTGTTTTTATTCATCAGTGTCTGCACTTTCAGGAACTGCAGGCTGAAAGTTACTGTTGGGAAATAAAGTTGTTTTATTTGTATATGCAGATACTGAACAATAAAAGTGAAAACAGAAAGTATAGAAGATAACATTATGGACGTTGTATAGAATACCATATTTCATACACATACGCAGTACACACTCTCCTATGGGTAAGAACTACAGTAGTGTGTGTGTCAGGGAAACCGGTTGGGGGAGGGGGAATACACAATTTGTTGTGCTTAGAGCTGAGATGCTGAAATCAGCAAAACCTTTTGCTTCAGAAGAGTTCTGCTCCCATTTACGGCTGCTTTCACTGCACATTCCCCTGTAACAGCTGAGATGGACGCTGGCGAGCACCCGGCAGCAGTAATTGGTTTGCTTCACCTGCTGACACGCACACACATAGGCGCAGGTGACAGGTAAACGAAAATGTCATGTTGATGGTGATGGGCCCATAATAATAGTCAGCTGACTCCCAAAGCTGTGGCTCCTGAGAGAAGAAATACTTGGCCAGACTGTTTCCTGAATCAGTCAGCACGATTTAGTCAGTCACAGGACAGGAGGTCATTTTTAATATTCGTCTGTAGGCATACAAATATTAAGGCCATTTATCAAAGCTTGATTAAAATGTTGCTGTAATATGTCCCTTGGTTTATAGACTTGACCTAATCTGAACACTTCTCCTGTTACATTTAAACAGAAGTGCTCATAATGCAGATAATTACTCTTGTGAGTTTCACATTGAAACAAAATATGTTATACTGTAATTACTGATTCATGTGCAATGTTGTAATTTATTTCTTTTGGGACACATTTGGAGCAACAGTAATCAGGTTACATTCAATGTTCCAAGTCCCAGAACCACCTAGAAAGCATCTTTATACTCTTATATTGAGGGTTAAAATTAATTTATATCACTACATCCAATTTTAAACCATAAAAAATGTATATATTGTAGTGACTGGGACTGTAATGTTTAAAAATGGACTGTTTCTCCTTTAAGAGGATTACCCAGGATGCGCTGCATGTTTAGGGAACTGTACGCCAGTTGTTAGAAGATGTTCTGGCAGCTTTTGTGTTTTTCTTGTGTGCCGACAAGTTTACACACATGTTGTTCAGAGTTAGCCATGAGTTCTAGGTAGTCAGCAGTGTTTTTAGCCAGTTTTAGACTGATTCAGAATGCTGTACTCCATTTAAAAAGATTTCCGTTCGTGGAGGAATTAATAAAAGGAACTGTGAGAAAGAGAAAATCCTCCCTACCTCTCTGTTGCCTTGCCGTTTCGCCACAATATTATATATTAATCACATACCTTACTGTGCAAAATTCCAATTACAGCTCTACCTTTTGTTTTTTTTTTTCCAGGAGTAATAAGCACACATATTTTTTGTCAGCGTTGCTCAATTTCTTCTCTTAATGTAGCAGGGTGGTGTTCGTGTGCCTGCCAGTAGGAGGTGCACAGTATAAAAGTGCCCCCACTGTGGTTGTTCCTCCTCTGCACCCACTTACTTCCACCATTGGTGTCCTGTGCGTTCTGCCTTGCCAATGCCAGGCATGAGTGTGTCGCGTCTTTCTTTTAACCCTTCCGCTGCCTTCCACATCCACATTCACATCCCATAGACAAAGGCAACAGAATGGGGTCAAATTGACCCCAAGAAATTAAAAATGTAAGTGTTACCTGCGCGTTCATTTAGTTTGTTTTAGTGTCACAGTGGCAGAGCCCCATGGCGTCACTCTGTGGCACTCTACTGTGTGCTGAGCAGGGGGTTTGGTTTGTCCTGAAACAGCCAACAGCCTTGTTGAACAAACCTGCGTGTCCTTCTGGTCCTGGGCCTATCTCAGGTGCCGTTTTTGGTTCATTTTGTTTTGTTTCATTTGTTAAGTTGTATTAGGTTATTTATTTTTTGCCATAACATGCTCAACTTGCCACATTAAGATACAAGAAAATACAGGAAACATGTATGAGTATTAGAAAGACACAAAAAAATCTGCACTTAATGGCTTCTACAGGTTGAAGTCAGCACTTAAGGTGACGTCTGCTCTCATGACAAAAGGTACCCCAGCAATAAGAAAGATCTAATACATGCAGAATAAAAAATGGTATTAAACACTGAAAACTAAATGTAATAAACCTCAAGAATGAGCGTGACATCGACTCCCTGATTCATCTCACTGGGATCTACAGCAACGACATTGGGTTGTTATTTGGACTGGATAAATGTGGTTGGATGGTATCTAGAAGAGGGAAGGGGGTCACAGTCAAAGGGGCTGAAGTACCTGAAGGGGACACTGTGCACATGCAGGACAGATGCAATTACCTGGGGATCCCACAGGCAAATGGTAATCATGAGGAGGCAGCTGAGGCCAAACCACAGCAAATACCTACAGAGTAAGGCAGGTCCTGAAAAGTCAACTGAACGGCAAGAATAAGAACTGGACCATTAAGACCTACGCCATGCCAGTAATGATACCCCGCTGGGTAATATCCCAGCCACAGGTAAAGATAAAAGCTGCTGATATCAAGACAAAGGAGCTCCTTACCATGACATAAGTCCAGCATTGTGAGGGTGTACATGGGGGGGGTAGTGAGCATCAGAGCCACTATCCAAGAGGAAACATCAGGAATACATCGAGAACATGGCCAGCAGTGACAAACTGTTAAGTGGATGCCTCAGTCAACAGAAGTCCAGGAGCCAAAGGGGCATGGAAGGCATGTTCCACTGGCAAACTGAAGAGGAGTCCAGTGGCTGGACTGAAAGACAGCACAGAAGAACTACTCATGGCTGCACAAGAACAGGCCTTGAACACCAGAGCAATAGAGGCCAGGGTCTAGCACACCAGACAAGACCCCGGGTGCAGGCTGTGCAAAGAGGCTATAGCTTTATGGTCTCTAGAATTTATCATCCCCGTAGGGAAATTTGGTCCTTGCATTTTACCGTTCTTAACACACAAACAGGACCTAGCGTTAACATTAGCACAAAGCACATAGATTAGGAGCAGTGAGCTGCCATTGAAGGCACTTGGGGCCAACTCCAGATCTTCATCAGCACCGTGGTCAGGGGCACTGACAGGAGGATTAACCTCCGTGTTTTCAGGCTAACGTCTATGCCACCATGCCACCCCATGACATTCATGATGACATTTATGAAGGTATGAGGCGCAAAATTTATGTACCGCAATGAATGTATCTGTATGAATTCAAAAAGGTCACAGCTGCTTTGAGTGACAGCTAGCCAGGGTGTTTAGTTGGACATTAGGATGTTCTGTTAATTGAATGAACCACACTGCATTTTTTTCCTCAACTGCAACTTCACTGTAGCTGTATCTAAAAAGTGAGTCAGTGGATTCTATCATGAAGTTCATTGATATTGAATGCCTTGGCCTGTAGAGTAACACAGCCATATTATTTTACATTAACATTAGTGCTGATGAGTGTTTTTTACTCATCACGTGAAGTTAACATTACTGTTTTCAACCAGAATGTATGGCATTGGTCTAGTAGCTGAAACCTGACACTAGTCATTTTTCCGTTGGACATCTGCGCAAAACTTTACAGATATTTAGTGAATGTCAAAAAAAAAAACAAACAGAATTGCATAATGTCAGTTTTTCCATTAAATCACAAATGCGATGACTTGTTTATTTATTATTGTGAGATGACACGGGAAGTCATTCCATAAACATGGCAACAAATGTAAATGTCCTGTTGATTTACAGATATATTCATTATTATTATATATTACCCTGCTATCTGGTGCTTAATTAAAATATCATGTGGTTTCCTGGTGTGTCCACACATACCGCACCATGTTTCTTTTAAAACTCTTCTTCACTTGTTGTAACATTCCTCAACATCCTTTTTTTTTTTTTATTCATGTGACTCTAGTTGCGGGAAAAGGTCTTTCCGTTGCAGTTTTCCGTGATATACCAATTATGCTACGCCCTCAAAAAACCCTCTTGCCAGCGCAAAAAACTTTTAATCAAAAAATGAGAGTTTTGGTGAAGTTCTCGTTTTTCCATAAGGTAAATTTTTATGCGCAAGTTACATTCATGCAATTTGAGGGTCAATGGAAAAGTGACTAGTGTTAGTTTATATGTTCAGCGAGTTAACAGAAGTGTAAGCTTTAAAAGTTTCACCACTCACTCTTCCAAATTGCCCCCTTTTGATCCACATAAGGGCATTGGTTTCCATAAAAACAGAAAGCAACTTCTATCTGAAAACTTCCAAACAGCTCACAAACCAATGCGTGGGGTCAGACACTTCATACATTATTTAGATACAGTCTCTAAGTAATGCCCTGTGCTCACTAATATGGATATTTTGCAAAATAAACATTTGGGCTTGTATTTCTGTGTTTGAGTCTCTCGTCCAAACTTAGAGGGCTTTTTATTTCACTAAATCAGAGCTTCATGAATTCCTTCCAAAGAGAAGGTTTTTAAAAACCCAGATATTGTGTGTCTGTGTGGATAAGGAAAATGAGGAAAAATAATGTCACATCTATAACATGCATTTGCATAGTTGTTTTGTATAATGAACCTGCATCTATAACATCACATATGGGTCCGATCAAGCGAAAGTGAGCATCAACATGAAAAAGTAAATTTTTTAAAACACCACTTACCCAGTACAGGAGAAGTTCCAAACCTTCTGCTAGGCTGCATTAAATTAACAGACAGACAGAC
>JAPQRP010049817.1:0-11971 GCA_037367295.1 Apogon hyalosoma
GGCTCCGTAGTTACCGTGGAAACACCGTCATCTTCTACAACATTGATTCCCCAGTAAAACCCATGGAGTTGGATCAGCGACAGTGGACGGACACACTGGGTTTATGATCAGTTAATGATAAGATTGGACTGAAAAAGTCCCTTTTTCTTCAGTTTTCTCTGTTTTTGGTACAACTATCCTCAAATGTAATCTCAGCATGATAATTAAAGTACACGATCAGTCAATTAAATATTGTAAAATACCCAATTTTCACCAAAAAAGTGCAAAACAGAGAGGATAATATTATGGTAAAGGGAGATAAATCACTTAAGAAAGGTTAAATGGAGAGAAAAATTAATTAGGAAACTGCTGCAAAAGTAGCACTGGGTCTTTATGGGTTAAAAGTAAAAATTAACAGGGAGAAAGGATTGAATAGAATAAGTAATAAAAAGGCAAGGCAAGTTTATTTGTGTAGCACTATTCATACACAGGGTAACTCAAAGGGCTTTACAGAGGCATTAAAAAAATACAGAAGAAAAGACGTTAAAAATCACAAAAAGGGTAAAAGACATTAAAATAATCAGAGATAAAATGTGGTTTTAAAAAAAGAGGAAAAGAAAACTGTGTGAAAGAGCCAATATTTACAATAATTCTTGTTCTTTGCCCAAGACCATTTACTCTATAATTGCACAAAAGGTGACAAACTGTAATTAATTCCTTTCTAGTGTTCTGAGTTTTCCTGTATATTATAGTTCAAGTCACAGAATAACCTGAAGAAAAACAGACTCTGATCGAAGCTGAAACCTGTGAGTGCGTAAAAGTTGCGGTGAAACGCCACCGGTGTGAATATAATATAGAATAGTGCATGGATCCGGTGCTAAATCAGTGTCTTTTAATCAAATATTAAGCAGAATTTGCCTTTTACATTTTGCTTTACCTTGTAAAACAGAGGACGTCTCCCACTTTGTAAGCTTTCTACGTCTTCTTCTGCTGGTTCGACCGAGGTGTGAAATCCCCAGGTGATAAAATGTTTGGGATGTTTGTCAGACTCTTAAATAATTGAAGATCGCGCCCTGAGTTATTCAGGTGGCGTCTACTCACTTTTCTGTTTTGTCCCTGTAACGGTAAACATTTGAGATTTTTGAAGCGATACTTAGAATTTCAATGCGTTATATAAAGTAAAAATGTCTGCCTCATTTTTAATATGTTTACCTTGTTGTCCCCGTCTCCTGTAGATCATATAAGTTTTTGTACTTAATTTACAAATATAATACATTTTCCTTTAGTTTTTCGTTTTTAGAATAGAATAAAAAACAAGTCAAAGTCACTCAATGTAGAATTAATATGTTTAATTTCATTTTGGATGCAAATGTTGGAGTGTTTTTCACTATTCGCGCTGTTGTTTTTCATCATTTTAATTATTTCAGTCTTATGTGACTGTCGAAACTTATAGATTTTCTGTGATGTGTGGGTGGAGTCGAAACAAAAACACTGTTTACACCTGGACAAGATGCACAAATGTAAAGAATATATATGTGTTTTGCAAAATATCTGTATTATATGGACGGAGTATGAAAGGGAACGTCTTTTAGTCTCTGGAAGAACAAATAAACTAAACGACATCAGTTTAGACACAGTTCAAATATAACCTTGATGTTGAGAGAATAATCTCCATATGTGTGTCTGGATGCATGATTTTCTGTATGCGTGTCTTTTCAACATCTTAATAATAATAACAATTATCATCATCATATATAAATTGATTATAAACAACAAGTAGAAAAGAGTGTTATTATTGTGCTAAATTATAGAAAAGTGTAATAGTAATAAGTCCATTTTTAATAGATTGACAAAAGATACAAATGTATGATACAGAGACAAAAGTTGAAGCCTTAAGACACAAATGAAATGTTGTTCAAGCAGAGCGTTCTATAAAAAGACTAACCTATAAAGATGAGTTTTTATGCACAGACGACTGGATTGAAAGTAAAAGTCGGTCCAAAGTTTTTATGCTGCAAAAATAAAACCATATTCACCTCTGGAGTTCAAATAACAGCAATTTAGCCAAAGCACTGATTATACCATACCATACTATACTATACCATACTATACTATATCACACTATACTATACTATACTATACTATAGTGTACTGTGCTATACTATATCATACTATAATACTGTACTGTACTGTACTATACTGTACTGTAATGTACTATACTGTACTGTAATGTACTATACTATGTCATACTATACTATAATATACTATACTATACCATATCATACTATACTAAACTATACTGTACTATACCATACCATACCATACCATACTATACTATACCATACTATACTATAACATATCATACTATACTATACTATAATATACTATACTATACTATACCATATCATACTATACTATACTATACTATACTATAATCTACTATACTATACCATATCATAATATACTAAACTATACTATACCATACCATACTATACTATACCATACCATACTATACTATACCATACTATACTATAATATTCTATGCTATACTATATCATACTAAACTATAATATACCATACAATTCAATACTATACTATACTATACTATACTATACTATACTATATCATACTAGAATATACTAAACTATACTATGTCATACTATGCCATTCTATACTATAATATAAAATAGTATAGATACTGTACTGTGCTGTACTACACTATACTTTGCCATACTATGCTATACATACTATACTGTTCTATACTACTCTATATTATACTATATTATACATGCATACATACATACATATTGTACTGTACTATACTATACTAAATTTAAAGAAGGGATGTGATGTGATGGGGGTTGGATGGTAGTTTACTTCTGGACTTGGAACCAAATGTCCATAGATTAGACAGAACTAAGTGCATATTTTCAGTGCCAAAAAATTAAGAAGCTGAATTTTACTGTTTTTTTTTTTTGACTGAATAAAAAAATGACAACAAATATTATCAAATTATCTTGTATTAAGAAAAACATGAAAGTTACACCACCTTTCTAATGAAAAACACACTTACTAAATAGATTTGTTTCCTAAAAATGATCGTTTTTAATCTTGAAATTCTTTTTTTTTTCATTCTGGGTTTTATTTTTTCCAACAGTTGTCAAGTTCAATGAGTGTGACTGAGTCTGAATGAACTCAGTAATGAGACATTTAAACTTGACATGTTGATCAAAGAGAACGCAGATGTTTTCAGACAGAACTGGTGGTGTTGATCTTGTTGTTTTTGTCGTTGACTGATTTCCTTAATACAACAGTCAGGGCGGAGGGGACAGTTTTATTCCTCTTTTTATATAAATGTTTATATAAATGTCTCTTCCTTTAAACCAGAATACACTTTGACTCATATCAATAATCCAATTCCATGGTTCTTTTGGCATCTTTGAAGTGTAAACACCTCTAATGGTCTTCTACAAACGTAACAAGCGAAGGTTAAAGAAAAAAACAAACAAAAAAAAAAGAAAAACATTGCATCTGTAAACTCAGCGCCGCATCCTTGGGAGCATAAATTACCGAGTGAGGACGAGCAAACGCTGCTGCTGCTGCTGCTGCTTTGGCGAGTGTATGCCTGGTTTACAGCTGCCCCATTTACCATAGAAGAAGTCTATTAGCTGCCTGGAAAGAGAATATATTTATCAGAACCCCCTCCATTATTAATCAGCGCAGAGTTAAAAGTGAATATGTATCAGAGGAGCTGAATAAGGTTGAAACACGGTCTGGATTTTGATGGTCCCACTGGGAGGATCAACAGTGCACAGCCTTTTCAGCCCAAATCTGAGCAGAAAGAAGCATGACTTTCATCTCTTCTGCTCCGTGGTCTCTACGGTTACAAGGCCTGTAATTATACATAGATTTAGAGGGGGGGGGGGTTATGTCCTAAAATGAATGCTCTGCAGCCCATGACACAGTTTTGGAAAAGTTGTGTGTTCACTATATGATTATCCTGTTGTAGACTACTGTTCCAAATTAGCTTCAATATGCCACTGTTTTTGGAATGAGGTGCCGTTCGACACTCTGTCAATGTACGTGCGTCACCTGCTTATGATCCCTGGTGTTCGCAGATCAATTTCAACGTCTTGATTCTGTAACGACGCTATTAATTTCGTGACATTCTGATTTTGTTTTTTTTTTTTTTTGGATCATTTTTTGTTCTATTTGGATCATTGACTGGAATAACTGATCAGTAGCAGCACCGATTAAATAATCTATAGTGAAAATTGTGAAGAACTCACGGTATAACGACATAAATAAACACACAATTATAAAAAATATAGAGTATAAAATTGGCAAGGTGAATTTTACCAGAGATTATTGCACTGTGAATGTGATACTGCGCTGTAAAAGTGATATAATAGAATGACTAAATGATTAATACTAAAAATAATGTGTCTCTACTTTTTGCAACCCATATTCTGCCAAATATTCCACATATAAGAGCACAAACACATGCATGAACACATTATCTACGTACAAACTGCTGTTAAAGCGAACATGGTAATTGTGTGGCTGATTTAATCATATTTAACAGATTTTCCAACAGTGTGTGAAGGGGTGCATGTGTGTTTATTTGTGTTTGAGATGCTAATCTTACACTTTTAAGGCCTGTACTTGTACATAGATTTAGAGGAGGGGGGGGCTTATGTCCTAAAACGAACGCTGTGCAGCCCGTGGCACAGTTTTGGAAAAGCTGAGCGCTGATATTCTCTAATTTTGTGACATTCTACTGATTTTTTTGGGTCATTTTAGTTCTATTTGGATTATTGACTGGAATAACTGATCAATAGCAACATCAAGGAAATAATATACAGTAAAAAAAATGTGAAGAACTCACAGTTTAACAACATAAATAAATACACATTTCTAAAAAAAAAAAAAGAGAGAGAAAAGAAAAATATAAAGTATAAAATAGGCAAGGTGAATTTGACCAGCGATTATTGCTCTATAAATGTAATACTGCACTGAAAAAGTAATATAGTAGAATGAAAGAGTGAGTATTCTGCCAAATATTCCACATATAAGAGCACAAACACATTATCTGCGTACAAACTGCTGTTAAAGCGAACATGGTAATTGTGTGGCTGATTTAGTAATATTTAACAGATTTTCCAACATTTTCTTACAGTTTTAAGGCCTGTACTTGTACATAGATTTAGAGGGGGGGGGGGGGGGTTATTTCCTAAAACGAACCCTGTGCAGCCCGTGGCACCGTTTTGGAAAAGTTGAGCGTCGATATTCTCACTATAGGAGTGTGACTCATGCCTTTTCTGCTCTTGAAATGTTATGGCGGTGTGTGTGATTGCGGCAGTGCGCAGCCTTTCTCTGCACAGTCGGTTTATTCTCCCTTCTTTCTTGCAGCCTGTGAGGTGGGCTTCTATAAGCCGGTGGCGGGCGATGGCCTGTGCGGTAAATGTCCTCAACACAGCCACTCGGAGACCAGAGCCGCTCTCTCATGCCCCTGCGACTCCAACTACTATCGGGCGGCAGATGACCCGCCGGCGGCCTCCTGCTCCCGTAAGCACAAGCAGAATACACAACACACACACACACATCATCATATAATCCCACAGTGGAAAACGCACACACATCTATACGGTGCAAAGACATAACGTGTTTGCAGCAGATATGGAATGATGTGCCGGACTTATCTATGCCTTAAAAAATCCCATTTACTTTTTCCGACAGTGATCAAACCTCCGAATGAACTCCCATCTTTCAGTAGCGTTTTATTCGGATAGCCTTCCGAGACTTTACCGAGGATTTGTAGCATCGCAACAGCTCAAAATTCAAAGGGGAAATGTGTAGGAAAGTGCAGAAATTGACATGTATTTACCAGTTGTTTTTTTTTTTTTTGTTTGTTTTTTTTTAAATGATTATCTCTTAGTTGATAGCAATAGATGATGACATGTAAAACACTAATTCCTAATGTGAGGTCATGTGTGCGTATTAGCGTGGGGGCGTGGTCAAAGGCGTCACAGATGGACCGCCCACTAGTTTTTGATTTGTAACTTTTGAACCAGACGAGTTTAAAACAAATATTCCACATAATTGTAAAGGTCTAAATGCCATCTGAAACAGACTCAAAGGGAAAAATTTAGTTTCAAATGTTTTCAAATGAAAAATATCAAAAACTACTGCGTCACAGACGGACAACAAAAGGAAATCTCAAATTAAACAGTTTTATCTTAATTATCAATGTCAGATACATTTATTTACAATATTCACAACAAACAAATAATATTAACATTATATTCACATGTGTTTAGCATAGATATATGCATTTATTAATTTTAAACACTGTGTGTTTAGAATATGACATAAATAATATAATAGTCAAATATCAGTGTATTTTAATAAATGTAGTTTATTTATAGAGTTTATAAAATGAACCAGAATGAGGCACTAAACTGTGTCACTGCACAAACATTCACACTCAGAAAACCACTCACATTTTTTTTCCACGATTTTTTTTCTCATTTCAAAATATTTTTTTTTCTGAAAATATAAGTAATTACCTACCCCAAAAATATAAGTTTGGTGTAGATTATTGTAAATAAATTTTTTTTGACCAGACATTAACCTTCCCTTGACTTCACCCATGGGTTAAATGCCGACAGAATTTCCCTACAGAGACAATACAAAGTTAACCTTTGACCTTTAGCCTTTAAATAGAAGTTCATGTTTGCTTGGAAATGGAGATCAAGAAACACTAGAGGAAAAGCACAGAAAAGCAGCGTCATCAGAAGTCATAATATGTTCACATCTGTCAAAACTATGGACAATATTTAGAAGTTCAGTGATCACATCTAGAGCCTCCTGAGACTCGGGAAAGTAAAAGTTATTATTATTTTTCTTTTTTATGTAAAACAATTGCCTTGACTGGAAACAAAATGATGCAACAGTTTTTTCAGGTGTATTTTATTAGATTTTACGGAATGTTCTTTGCAGTGGACAGCGTTTGTTTTTGTTTGTTTGTTTGTTTGTTTGTTTTTTATGTAAAGCTGTGAAACCTTTGCCTCCTACAGAAAACAGAAATTATTTGCTGGGTCCCAGGAGGATATACTGGACCTAGAAATACCCCAAATATGTATACCCCACCATAAAGTACATGTAAATATCCAAAACTGTATTTTCATTGGATCTATTATGAAGTACTGGATCCTAATTTATTAAAACATATCACATAGCAGATGGTGTTTTGCATGAACAGCTAGAGAATGAGTCATCGTTGAAACTCTAAAATAAAATAGTTTATTTTTGTAATATGTGTTAAAGTTTCCAAACTAACATTATCTGTAAACAGTACCTGAACAGAGGTTTTTATGGATCTTTTATCTTCTCAACTGCAAATCCTTTTTTTTTTTTTCTTTAACATTCTGCTTCCTGTACATTTCAACTATTTTGTAAATTTTTTATTAAAATCAATTCAGTTTTATTTATGTCGCACTATTTATAATACATGATTATGTCAAGGCACTTCACGGATTCAGGAAAAAGCCTTACAAATACTCCAGGAGCAAGAATTTTTGGGGTTTATTTATTTTATTTATCCATTTATTTTTCAGAGACAATGCAGTGAAACATAGTGGATACATACGCTATGTTTAAATACACTAAATACTGTCTACTCTTCATGCAAATACACACACACAAAAAAACAAACAAAAAAAAAAAACTTAACCAGAAATAGAGTTTTAATGAATTAGGCAAAAACTAATTTTGTTAAAAAATAAATAAATAAAAATGGCTCAGACATTTATTTTAGGAAGGTGATGACATTCCAGCTTTAATGAGATATTTAGATCAGAATTCTGTTCAAATTAAAATGGATTTCATGCATGAAAGTGTGAAAATCAGATCCGGTGAAGTTCAAGATTCAGCGTTCATTTTATTGTCACTGTATACACAGAGCATACGCGACACCCTGATGTGCTTGTAATAACAGTACTTCTTGATACGGGGGTTATTTTCTTTTGCTCAAAGTAGTAGTAGAGTGACGTCCTCATACCTGGCAAAAGAAAATAACCCCCCGTATCATTAAGATAAGAGGAAAAAATGAAAATTCTTGAACTAGCACTTCTTGAGTATAAATAAATAAATAAATAGTATTGAATAGTAAAAACAGCACACACACACCTCGCCCCCCTCTCATTCTGTCAGGTCACACATTCATACCCAGTTAAGCTGCAGAGGACAGTGAGAGGTAAGCACAGAAGTTATTGCACTTTTTTAGATTTTTATTATTACACATTGTTGACTGCGATTATTGATTATTGTTGATTTCCATTTCTTCCACATTGTTGATTATGATTATTCCGGGTTCCCACTGGGTCTTAAAAGTCTTGAATTTACAAATCTGCATTTAATACCTTGAGAAAGTCTTTAAAAGGTGTTAGACTGGATGTGGTAGGTGTTAAGTTACGTTTCCATAAACTTGTTCTCCGTGTTGTGTTTAAATGTGTCTGTTAAATGTCTGAGCCGCAAAGACAGTTAGGTAGCAACGTTAGTCGACTCAGTTCCACCCGTTCCAACCGACAATTTATGTTGAAATTAGGAACCAATTACGGCTAACTTTGCAGAAATGATCACAGAACATTCAGCCCAACAGCCGTTAGTCACACCAAAAGCTGACCTTGGGAACTTTAAGGGACGACTCGTAGGCTAAGTGAGAAGTTAGCACGAAGAAGTGCAAATGTGATAATGCCGGGTCGGAGAAAAGATTAGTCTCCACGTGGTTTACATGAGTTTGCCTAAATTCCAGGAGTCACAAATTTTTGCCAGTGGCCATGAAATAGGCTGTGAAATGGGCATTAAATTCTGTTCTAAGTAGCCTTAAAATAACTTAAATTTAACTTGTAGAAACCTGTAGGAACCCTGTTATCGTACATCTATATTAAAGCCAAGTGGCCTCTGTGTGCGTGTGTGTGTCTCGGGAATCGCACAAAATCTGGAAAGAGCTGACTGCTGCAATTTGGCATAGGTATGTATTTTTGGTCAAGGAAGAGACTAGCAAAAACAGCAAGTTGATAAGACCAATATTTTGGGAGATATTAGTAATTTTGGAATGCAATAGCCTTACAACGGCCAATCACGTTGCTACGCCCAGAATCATAGACTCATCGTTGAAGTGGGTTACCTAGCAACAGATAAACAATAGGGCTGCGTTGCCATGGTGTCAAATTTCCGTGTGCAGAAACAGACATGTCAGCTGAGAGGTTATTCAACAGAAAATGCCAGAAAGGAAAGGACTGAACTGGATCAGATGATCTATAACCCGTGGTTCTGAAAGGAAAAATAAGAGACCTTTTTTCACCCTTTTAGAAAAAAGAAACGGGTAATGGTAAAGAGCAGGAGTCGTATTCAGTGACACTGACACTATTTTGTTTGTTTGGCACAGTTCAGTATTTTTCGTCAAGGAAGACAGTCGTGAAAACGGCAAGTTGATAGGACCGATATTTTAGGAGACTTTAGTCATTTTGAATACAATAACCTTACAGTCGTGTTGCTGCGCCCAGAATGCTTTGGCGGTGACTGCTGGACAAATGCGGTACAGCACGCACGAACGCATAACAGCATAAAAACTACATGTAGAACCCACGGATCCCCGCAGGTCAACGCACTAGTTGTTATTATTCCATGTGTTTAGTTATTGCAGAGTTGAGTGGGATGGTGGCTCTGGGGTAGAAGCTGTTGGCCAGTCTTGTCAAAGTTCATCCATCTTCCTTGTGCAGGTCCTCCAACTGCCCCGGTCAACGTCATCTCCTCCGTCAACGGGACGTCAGTGAACCTGGAGTGGGATCGGCCTCTGGACACCGGCGGTCGCAGCGACCTGAAGTACAGTATCCTCTGTCAGAAATGCTCGGGGGAAGGAGGCCCCTGCGAGGACTGTGCTTCGTCTCCGGGAGGCGCCGGCGTCGGGAAACCCGGCGGGTCGGCGGGGCTCGGTGCTGGAGGAGGGGGGATGGTGGAACGTTCCGGCTCGGCGGTGGTTCGCTTCGTCCCGCGGCAGAGCGGGTTGACGGAGCCCTGGGTGACGGTGCTCAACCTGGTGGCCCACACCAACTACTCCTTCAGGATCCAGGCCACCAACGCCGTGTCACACCTGAGCAACGAGCCCACGCTTTTTGCTGTGGTCAACATCACAACAAACCAGGCAGGTAGGGTTTGGAAGAACAGACGGTCCAGTATCTCAACTAGGTTTAGACCTGCACGTTCACAACAACACTATGATATGAGCGAAAATACTATCGATGCAGTCGGCAACAGCAGCAACGCCCACAAACCTCATGAGCGGAGGGGGAAAACAAACCGGTCTCTGCCGTTAGCCATAATGTCGAAGAGCTGCGGTGTGCCCCTTTGCACCGCAAATAAACAAACAAACAAGAAAAGTAACTGATTTAAAGTTTTACATTTGACCAAATAATAAAACAGAACCACAAAGGAGACAAAATGGCTTCAAGCTATTAGAAGAGAGGAGTTTGGCAGATAAAGGACCAACAACAAAACGTGTGTGCGTCTGCAGTCAGCGCTTCATTAATGTGATGTGAACCGTTTCCAAACTGTTGTAGACTATGTCAGGGGGATCCGGAATATTCGATTAACTGTTTAAATGCTAGTGAACTTTGTGCTGCATTTGTAATTCGTGTAGATTTCCTGGCATCACATACAAAAGAACACATTCAGTAGAAGTACAGATACTTGTGTACAAAAGTCTGGTAAAAGTAGAAGTACTGATTAAAGTTCTTTACTGAGTACGGTATAAGTAAGTAAAAAAAAAAAAAAGTGCTAGCTCTGAAATGTACTCCAAGCATAAAATAAACTGTAGCCCTCTGAAGGACATTTCTACTGCCCGTTTCTGCGCAAAACTAAAAGAACCTCACGTCATATTGGACCGACAACAACATTAATTAACTTGAATATTTCTATTTAATGTCAGGTACTGAAATTATGTTAAGTTTAACTCATCGTATCTATAGTCAAGGTGATATAGTGGAAATAACACTTCATTCCACTGAGTCGCATCATTGGTCCAGTCTTTTCAAACGTACGGACAACAATCCGACCCCAGTGGACTGAATTTTTTAATGTATTGATTCTTGTCAGAAGGCAATAGCGACTCAAAGTACGTCATGACAACTTGTTAGCAAAACGAGTTGAAACTCCGCGTTTTTACATTACAGCGGACGAGGGGGAAGGATTGTTTTCCCCCTCAGGTTTCCCCGCCCCCAGCTGTGACATCGTTGCCGACTGTATCTGTCACCTGCAGACACTGAACAACCTGGGTAGATTCAGGTGAAGATCTGTTTTTGTGTTTGTTTGGTTTTTTTTTTTCGTTTTTTTTAAGTGCTTGTCAAGGATTGGCGTCATCCTGTGGTTTCATGCGGTTACTGACTGGAATAGCGCTGTTATGTTTGGCTTTTACAAATATTCCCTGTTTGCTTTCCGCATGTAAATATCAAATCCCAGTTTCAGTGGCCTGGATAAGGCTTTTTATTTATTTATTTTTTATTTTTTTTGTGGGAGAAAGTTGATGATGCTAGTGAAGTGCTCTGAAAGAAACTGGGTAGCACGTCTACATCTTAACCTGGTTTCTGACGGCTGCTTCTCCTGCCGAGTGACTAGAAAAGATTGGCGGCAGTGGCAGCGTCTCAGCTCCGAAATGATGAAGAAACTGTGAAACGATGCCTTCGGATGATAAAAGAATTGATTTTTGGGATAGTTTGGATCAGGAGAGCATTGAAACGCAGCATTCACATATCTATTGAAGTGTGTCGTAGATGACACCATCTACAGCAGGGATGTTCAGGGGCCACATTCAGCCCAATACAGTCGCCGAAAAAAATATTAGACCATCAAAAACCATGTTTATCCAATCCAGTCCTAACTCCTGTGTGGATCATGTGACTCAAACAGACAGAACAGAAAACATGGAATGAAT